>JACXGI010005290.1:29800-48066 GCA_016801175.1 Esox masquinongy | reverse complement strand
AGGTCCTGCCTCCGGCTGTTTGTTTAGAAATTCTAGGTACAATTAAAAGGCCTGCATCTTGCGATCTAAGGTTACGTGTAGGTATGTATGGCTGGATCATTTCAGCGAGGTAAGTAGGAGCAAGTCCATGTATTGATTTATAGGTTAACAATAAAACCTTAAAATCAGCCCTAACCCTAACAGGCAGCCAGTGTAAAGAAGCTAGTACTGGAGTAATGTGTTCACATTTTTTTGTTCTAGTTAGGATTCTAGCAGCCGTGTGCAGCACTAATTGAAGTTTATTTATAGATTTGTCAGGGTAACCGGAAAGAAGAGCATTGCAGTAATCTAGTCTAGAAGTAACAAAAGCATGGATTAGTTTTTCTGCATTAGTTTTTGATAGAAAGTTTCTGATTTTCGCAATGTTTCGAAGATGAAAATAAGCAACTCTTGAGACATATTTTATATGTTCATCAAAGGAGAGGTCAGGGTCAAGGGTAACGCAGAGGTTTCTTACAGTTTTTTGGGATACAACCAGGCAGCCGTCGAGGTTCACAGTGAGATTTGCCAACAAAGCTCTTTGTTTCTTGGGTCCTAAAACAAGCATTTTTGTTTTTCTTGAGTTTAAAAGCAAGAAGTTCTCTGTCATCCACTTCCTAATATCTGAAACGCATGCTTCCAAAGTAGCTAATTTTGGGGGTTCTCCATGCTTCATTGAAATATATAACTGTGTGTCATCAGCATAACAGTGAAAATTGACATTGTGATTCCGGATTACATTATCATGTGCATTGGGTTACCTACCGCATGTGACTGAGCCATTCCAATGCTTCCATTTTTTCGATTTTCCGTTATTTTTTATTTTGAATATACCATTTCTGTTACACTTCAGTATGAGCTTCCCTTTGTTATATTTTTGTTCATTGTCTTTTATTGTTTAGTATATTATTCATTGAAAATTGCAAAAAGACAATACCCCCCCTCAAAGAAGAGAAAATATACTGCCTTGACCAGATACAGTTTGCACATAAATCCCATTAGATGATACCCCTTGTTTAATAAATATTGAAATGTCTGGAGACATTTTGCCATCTTGTTTGTGAATGTATTAAAAAGTGTAATCATATTACCAACCAATTGTAAGCGTTCAGCTCTTTTTAAGTCAGAGTTTACAACAGTTTCATTGAAGTGTTTGATCCGACAGTGCACATTTCCCTCCATAATCTGTCTCTGTGATCACTATACCACTGAAGAGTCACAGCAGATGCTTCAATATTTTTGGCAGCATTTTGATAAAGCACCATCTGGAGAAATATGTTGTCTTTAGATTATTTACACCTCTCTGCTTGGTATCATTGCCTATAAATGTACCTCAAACAGGTGGATCTTGGGCCACAAAACCATTATTCATTTATGCAAAAGTAAATGTGTGAATTCCATTTCACTCAACATAAACCTATGAACAGTTTAATGCAGTTTGCAGTAATTTTGACATACACTACAAGCATATACCTTAGTGCTATGTCCTGTAAATGCTTCTTAAGTAAAAGAACAAAACATAAATAGGCAATCAACACGTTCTTCTAGAATATAAAGACAACATCTGGATTGGCATAGTAACTGATTCATGTCAGATAACCCTTCATAAATAATGTTTGTTGCAAATAAGCTTTTGACATTGCTCATTGTGTATTCTGCTATCCACAAACCAGAAACTTAAAAGTTTGTTAATTTCTAATATTTTCTGTACTGTGAAGAAATATTAGAAGAACTACAAGGACCTAATGACATGTTCTGCTGAATGAACAAATGAGAACGTGTCCTACTGTAACATTTCCAGTTGGGAATTTTTTTTATTATTGGAGTTTCACTGAGCTAACGTTACATTAAAATGCTTTGTCTGAAAATCCGATGTACATAGGCTTGATGTAGCCCAGATCAGATGAGGGATCAGTGGCTATGTAGTAAAGTATAAACACATCCTTTATTTAAACCAGGGCCTTTAGTAAGAGGATAAAAAAGGCCTGACTTCCTCTCAGAAGAGCTGATCAAAATGAGAGAAGCAAAGGGATGCATAGAGAACATGTCAATTACTGCTTAGCTGGACTCTGTCCCTGAAGACTAAGCACTCTTCCATTTAAGGCAGCAATGACTCCCAGATCAACGCACCAGATTAGCGTGATCTGTCTCTAGTGACATGTCCATCACAGCCCAACTTTTTACCCCAGAGAAATAGATTGCTTTATGATGGATGTCTGAAACATTCTAAGGTAAAATCTAGAGCTGTCGAACAATTAAAATAATTAATTGCGATTAATTGCACAATCTTCTGTAGCTAAACGCGATTAATCATTTAATGTGTTCACATTGGGCCCTAAATAAACAAGTGTCTGTCTAAAAAGCAGTGCATTAAGTTAAAAACATACTGGGTTTCACTGTAAATTATAGACAGTGCGTGACTTTGAATTAAAAAAAAGTGCAGGAGCTGTCATTTTTAATTAAATAAGTGACAACTGCTGATGTTTATGCTAAAATGTGGTTAGAAAAGGGCTCAGGTGGTGTCTTGCAAACATTAGCTTTCCTGACAACAAAACGTGTCTTTAATAAAGGGGCCTAAGCATTTTTTTTTTTTTCGGTTTTTCTCTACTCTTACATTTGGGCTTATAAACAATACGTAATGTTTATGGATCATCATATATTTGGCATCAAATTATTCTAAATAACCTCAGCTAATATAAACATGCATGTAAATGTACTTAAAAGGTAGTATTTGAGTGAAAATGCACAATAAAGTAAATACTTTTTAAAAGCGAAATCTGATTTTTTGTATATATCATTGAATTCTGACCACAACACAACCATACAGATCATTTCTCCCAATACAAATGTTCTTTGCAAACCCTTTTCTCACACAAATGTGCATTGTTTCACAATAAATGTGAACAGAACAATTAAATAATTCACCTTTTGTGCAAGCAGTCCAATACGTTTTTGACACCCATTCTTCTATTTTTCATTGAATTCAGACCACAAAACCATGTGGAAGTTCTCCTATTCCACAAATATAATTTTCAAACCCTTTTTCTTACACAAATATATATTGTATCACAATAAATGTGAACAATGAAATAATTCACCGTATGTGCATGCAGTCCAATATGTTTATGACACCCATTATTATTTTTCTATTTATCATTGATATCAGGCCACAAACAACCATGTGGAACAGTTCTTCCATTCCAAATACGCAAAGCAGACAATATCTATAATGATCACATTTGTATTACATTATTTCATGATAAATAGGTTATTTGATGTTACTCACCAGCCCTATATTTGGAATCCTATTGTGCTCCATGTTGTTAGCATTCCTCCTTTGTGTTCTGGTAACTCAGCTATCCAGCGTATGAAACCCAAAAAGGACTATGGCTACTTGAGTAAAAGAGTTTTTACGTTTTGCCATTTTATACTAATAATAATACTTATAAATCTGTTGAAAACACGTATCCTTTCTTTGTCTGTGCGATGGGTTAGCGTGCTCAGTTAGTATGCTGTGTTAGCATGCTACGTTAGCTTACTGCCTCTGCCTCTTTGTGTTCTAGTCACTGAGCACATACAGAAAAGGAAACTCATTATGTCCCACCCCCCAATCTTTTGATTTGCTAGAATACATAACAGTTACCTTCCCCTGATTGGGTAAAAGAAAATATTTTGCATAGCAACATCCTTCCATTGGTTGATTGTGCACTGGATGCTGTCAAGCAACAGCCCATCCATTTGGACTGGATGACGACAAGCAGGAAAGGCCCCACGTAAACAAAATGCATACGGCTCTTTTCAGCGGAATCTCAGGAAAACAGTAAAGAAAACAGATTCTCGCTATCATAAACTGTTTTGAAGATATTTCATTTTACGGGGATTTTAGGCAGATCGGTCCTCCCCGGCCCCCAACAGGGGACCAAATGCATAAGGTAGACTACTCTAATAATAGGCAAAGGCATAAGGTAGGCTAGTTGGCTAGAAGTTATCTACAAACGTTAATCAGGGGAGATCTGTAATTTATAAAGTAATTCCCTTTTAAGCTGTGTGGTGTTATTGTTGTAAGATGAGCCTAACTCACAGATGCAACCTTTACTCCCTCACGGCCAGGCACAACTCTCTAATAGTTTTTTCCTTTACTCTTATCAGACTGAAATTTTACCAGTTGAAGATTTTTTTTTATTACAAGTTGTATTTATTTAACTATTAAAATACCCAAATGTGGCAAAAAGTCCTTAAATATCTGTGTATTTGCATATTATGAGAATAAATTTTTCAGCACGTTACTTCAAGGGAGGTTTTTTTTCGGTTTTCTGTTGTGATAAGTCCTACAGAATACAGTGTATCAAAAATATTGTTACTTCATTAAATTATTGAAAAAACAATATTCATATGTATGACGGATGCACATTTTTGCCTATTTTTACAGATAAAATGACACTTAATATCTAAATGACACAAGATATATAACAGCCTGTATATTTCTGGCTATAAGACCTTAGAACCTGTGTGTGTAATATTGTGAATGTACCTCCTTTAAGAAAAATTGACTGGCATTTGAAAAACATTTCATTTTGAGCAAATAGCCAATAAAGATACTTCCCAGAAATAGGAATTACTGATCTTTCAGCACAAAACGCCACATATACAAAGGATATAGACATGTATGGACTAGCTAACAATATGCTCCAGAAAACTTTTGAATGATATATGATTCAACATGGAAAGTTTTAAAAATAGTGGTTGAATATCTACACGAAACATGCCATATAATGACATTTATGCTAGATGTAGTTGATAAAATGATAACTCAAGTATTTATATAAATTATTTTAGTTATTAGTACATTTTATGAAAGTGTGGAAGTTATTTTTGGAAGTTAGATGCAAAATCATTATTTTTAACTTTGGTGCCTGGCCTTAAGCCTATTATGGCAGACTAGAGCATTGGGTCTGTAACTAAATTTGACTAGTTTACTATTTGTAAGAAAAATTGTGTTACAAGGAGCTGTGGAAGTGTCTGTGGAGAGTTTCAATAGCCACTTTGTTAGGGCTGGCCATGTATTTAAAACATTTAAAACTGCCCAGCAACACAATTCTGCCATGCCTCTTTAAAGTAAAAAATCTGGATTTTAACAGTATTCTCTCTGTGTCTCATTCAGGTTTTAGAGCTGGCCATGGGTTCATCTCAGCATCTCCTAAGTTGCTAAGCAACATAGTTTCTGCTTTAGAAAGCATTACTGTGCCACGGTTTTTCATTAATTTGGCTAAATGCCTTTAACTGTTAACAATCGCATTCATATTATTAGACTCCAAAACCTAGTGTTCTCAGAGGACTGTTTTGGTTTGAAAATTACAATGTGCCAAATCTGAGGGCCTGCTGTTCACTCCTCTGGCAGTTTCCATGGGTGTCCTTCAAGGTTTGATTCTTGGGCCTACTCTGTTCTCTGTTTATATTAATGACGTTGCCCTTGCTGCCGGTAAATTTCTTGTCCACCTTTATGCTGATGACATTACCTTGTACACACATGGCTCCTCACAACACTGTGCTGTCCACCCTTCAACATATCTTTAAAAACATCCAACAGCCTATTCTGACCTCTACTACGTAATAAAAAATAGCTAAATGTATGGTTTTTAATCAAAGCCCATCGCCCAGCTGCATTATAAAATTCAATCTATAATTGGTTTCTTATTATACAATTATTTGTATGACAATTCTGCCAATCCTTGACTACAGCAATGTAGTTTTAATTTTGCTGCTTAAAAGCTCCTCCAATAAGTTAAATGTAATTTATGACTGCCATCCGCTTTGTAACCTTTACCGCCTTCAGTACTCATCACTGTGACCTTTACACCCTGGTTAATTTGCCCTTCTTTCACACATGATGCCAGACTCTCTGGTAATAAGTGATATATAAGTCACTTTTAGATAAAAGCCTTCTCTACCTTAGTTCATTTCTTAACATCTGCTACTCTAATAATAACTTGTGCTCCAGAAGATATACATATGTATAGTATATATACATTATTTTGACCTTACATAATTTATGTTGTTTTGTGTACTGTCTTATCTTGTATCTGAGGGCCTTTAGTTAGATCATCCTCGAAAATGAGAACTGGTTTTCGAGAGACATACCTGGTTGGATCAATAATCAGGATATGGGAGCTGCATCACATCACATCTTGGCGCTCAGCACTTAAACAATGACACGTGAGAGAAGTCACAGAGAGGCCAACAATCACTTTGGAGGAGCTACAGCATTTGGTGGCTGGGAGTGGTGTAATGGTGCACTGGTCAACCAATTCAAGAGAACTCTGGCTTGTATTGTAGGGAGGCAATAAAGAACTGATTTCTCAAAGTAACATCTGAAAGCAAGAGAGTGAACCAGCTGCAATGTGGGAAAACCTTTTGTGGTCAAATGAGACCAAACTAGAGCATTTTGGCTAAGACTCAGTGAAATGTGTGGCGCAAACCTAACACTGCCCATGCCTCAACACGCCAACTCTACAGTGTAGTATGGTGGTGGCAGGATCATGCTAGGGAAATGGTTCTTATCAACAAGCAGTGGGCATCTTGTTAAAATGTAAGAAATAATGCATGGAGCAAAATACAGGGAAATATGTTGGGTCTCACAAGTATTCACCTCCCTTGGACTTTTCAACATTTTGTGTTACAGCATGAAATCAAAATTAGTATTTTTTTGTTTTTTTTACTGAACACCCAAAAAGGTCCATAATGTCAGTGATATGACTAGATTATTTAATATATAAAAAAGAATATAATTGATTGCACAAGTATTAATCCCCCTTTGCTAGGAAACACCTGAATGAAGTGTGATACAAACAATTGTCTTCAGAAGTCACGTAATTAGTTAAATATAATTCACCTGTGCAATTAAGGTCTAAATACACCTGTCTCTCGGTTAGTTAAACCAGCTCATTGGTTCAACATGAAGATGAAGGAACATTCAAAGCAAAGTTCTTCAAAAGCACCATTCAGGTGCAGGACATTTTTAAGAACAATGCGTTGCTTATCCATTGGAGCACAGTAAGGTCCATTATTAAGTATTGGAAAAAATATTGTACAACTGTTAATCTGTCTTGAACAGTCAGTCTTACATGGCTGAGCCATACTTCATACTGCGACTGGGGGTGTCGTGATATACCGGTATTGACAATAACCGTGATATTTAAAAAATGAAATATTGATATCATGTTAATAATACACATATGATAATATCGTATTCACTAGGCGAAATTAAGTTGTATTTTTCTAAAAACTTCTTTCGGTTTTTCGATACCTTATTCATGTCACTTATAGACAAACAATGCATGTGCTTAAACAAGAAGACTGGACCTATGCACTGGCGTTGAAATCAACTCGTTAGCCCCACTAGACCCACGGGAGAGATCCGCAAATACGCGCCGTTTTTGTAGCCTATTTACATGGAAAAAAGGATGTTGTATTTTTTTAAAAACTCCTCTCGGTTTTTCCTTAGCTTATTCATGGACAAACGATGCTTGTGCTTAAAATACGAGTCTGGACCTATACACTAGCATTTGAATTAACGCCTTTTCGTAGCCTATTCACTAGGCAAAAATGTTTTGTATTTTTCCAAAAACTCCTCTCTGTGTTAGGCCTTGTGGATCTTTTGTTTAGCAGTTCATCTGGTTGCCTTTTCACTATCCATTATATGTAATTGTTCTTTTTGTACGCTTTTATTTTTATATTTGAGTTTTGGTTAGAGACTCCACCTCCATACACTTGTATTTTGAGTGTAATTAATTTGCCAAAAAAGAGAAAAAAAACCACATTAAACAAAGTTGAAGACGAATTTGACTGAGAGCATTTTTTTACTTGAAATTTTCTATAGATACCACGATAATATCTTTACTGTAAATTCTTTGGCCACGCGTAGTGAAAATCTGATATCGTGACAGCCCGATATACAAAAGTGACCTTCATGGAAAAGTGGCAAAGAAATCAGTTGTTGAAAAAAACACATCAAATCTTTGATAGTTTGCCAAAAGTGGAAGTAGAGACTGGTTGGATGGGACCAAAATAGAACTTTTTGGTCTCACTAAGCTCTGTTTGGTGCAAGCCTAACATTGCCCATCATCCTGAGAACACCATTCCTACCGTGAAGCATGGTGCTGGCATGTAATGTGGATGCTACTTTGCATAAGGGCCTGAAGAAATGATAAAAATAGAGCAGAAAATAGATGCAGTATAGTATAGTAAAATCCTGGAAGAAAACCTGCTCAAGTCTACAAGAGACCTTGGACTTGAGAGAAAATGCATCTTCCAGCGGGAAATGACCCAAACATACAGCCAAAGCCACGTTTGAGTGGCTTAAAAACAAAAAGGTTAAGGCCCGGATCTTAATCCAATTGAGAATATCTGGAAAGAGTTGAAGATTGCAGTTCAAAAAAACTGCTGTGTCCAGAAGAGCAAACCCGGTACAGGCTTATCCAAATAGACTGGTTGTAATGCTGCCAAAGGTGCCTCTACCAACTTTTGACTAAAGGGGTAAATACTCATACAAAACAGAAAATAATTGATTGCATTATTATATAAATAATTTAAAACAATTTGTAGATTTTATTTTTCTCTTTGATATTATGGACCTTTTTTGTATTGTTTAGAGGCAAAAACGCCCGGTTAAATTCATATTGATTTAATGTCGTAACACAATAAAATGTGGAAAAGTACTGAGTCCTTGTGTTTAGACAAGAAGAGGGATGCCATATGTATTGACAGTGTTGTAAATGTGGGAAAGGAAGAACATGAGGGGTTGATGTAGATATAAACCTTATGCCAGAATTGGGGTAAGGACAAGATAGAAGAAGACACAACAGGGGGAAGGAATGGATATGGAACATTTTGTTTTCACAGGGTGCCTATGCAAACTCCAACTCCCACCCATACTTGTACAGTGGAAATAAAAAGTCTACACACCCCTGTTAAAATGACAGGTTCTTGTGATGTAAAAGAATGAGACAAAGATAAATCATGTCAGAACTTTTTACACCTTTAATGTGACCTATAATGTGAACAATTCAATTAAAAAACAAACTGAAATCTTTAAGGGGGAAAAATAAAAAATAAAACACTCACAATAACCTGGTTGCATAAGTGTTAAACTAATACTTTGTTGAAGCACCATTTGATTTTATTACAGCACTCCGTCTTTTGGGGTAGGAGTCTATTAGCATGGCACATCTTGACGTGGCAATATTTGCCCACTCTTCTTTGCAAAAGCGCTCCAAATCTGTCAGATTGCGAGGACATCTCCTGTGCACAGCCCTCTTCAGATCACCCCACAGTTGTTCAATTGGACTCAGGTCTGGGCTCTGGCTGGGCCATTCCAAAACGTTAATCTTCTAGTGAAGCCATACTTTTGTGGATTTGGATGTGTGCTTTGGGTCGTTGTCATGCTGAAAGGTGAACTTCCTCTTCATCTTCAGCTTTCTAAAGGATGCCTGAATGTTTTGTGCCAAAATTGCCTGGTATTTGGAACTGTTCATAATTCCCTCCACCCTGACTAAGGCCCCGGTTCCAGATGAAGAAAAACCGCCCCAAAGCATGATGCTGCCACCACCATGCTTCTCTGTGGGTATGGTGTTCTTTGGGTGATGTACAGTGTTGTTTTTGCGCCAAACATACCTTTTGGAATTATGGCCAAAAAGTTCAACCTTGGTTTCATCAGACCATAACACATTTTCCCACGTGCTTTTGGGAGACTTGATGTTTGTTTTTGCAAACTGCAGCCGGGCTTGGATGTTTTTCTTTGTAAGAAAAGGTTTCCGTCTTGCCACCCTACCCCATAGCCCATTCATATGAAGAATACGGGAGATTGTTGTCACATGTAGCACACAGACAGTACTTGCCAGAAATTCCTGCAGTTCCTTTAATGTTGCTGTAGGCCTCTTGGAAGCCTCCCTGACCAGTTTTCTTCTAGTCTTTTCATCAATTTTGGAGGGACATCCAGTTCTTGGTAATGTCTCTGTTGTGCCATATCTTCTCCACTTGATGATGACTGTCTTCACTGTGTTCCATGGTATATCTAATGCTTTGGAAATTCTTTAGTACCCTTATCCTGACTGATATCTTTCAACAATGAGATCCCTCTGATGCTTTGGATGCTCTCTTCGGACCATGGCTTTTGCTCTGAGATGCAACTAAGAAAATGTCAGGAAAATCCTACTAGAACAGGTAAACTTTATTTGTGATTAATCAGAGTCACTTTAAATGATGGCAGATGTGTAATGACTTCTATTTAACATGATTTTGAATGTGATTGGTTAATTCACATCCCCAGTTATAAGAGGGTGTGCACAGTTTTGCAACCAGGTTATTGTAAGGTTTTTATTTTTCATTTTTCCCCCTTGAAGATTTCGGTTTGTTTTTCAATTGAATTGTTCACATTATAGGTCACATTAAAAGTGGAAAAAGTTCTGACATGATTTATCTTTGTCTCATTCTTTTACATCACAAAAACCTGGCTTTTTAACAGGGGTGTGTAGACTTTTTATATCCACTGTATAAGTATTGCATGTATTTCCATCTCTCCTCCGAGATGTCTAATGGTTTACCTTGTAACTCTGATTCCTCTCTCCTTGCAAGTAATAAAACCACTAATTGTGCCAAGAGAATTTTGTCTCTGTGTAGGGATTTAATAGTTAAAAGAAAAAACATACAGTATTTATGCCTTTTATATTCGTGCAGATATTTCCCAAAATAAAACCAATGTTGTCATACAATAGCAGATTTTGAGTGTCAATGTTTTCAAATAAAAAGTCACACAGAACAAAAATGTAAATGTTTCATTTGTAGTTCTGTAAAATTAGATTTACTTCATGCATTTAGCAGACACTGAGCGATTTACAGTGCAATCATCTTATGACTAAGCGTAAGTAAATTTTATTCAGTGAAATAGCTATGAGCAAAGTCAGTTCCAGATTAAAAATATTCTTCTATAAGTCACTAGATAAGAATGTCTGCTAAACAACTAAGGTAAATTATTTACATTAATTTGCAGCTGGACTTCACTGTCACTGGTTCATTAATATCATAATTATCAGAAATATGAAATAGAAAATAATATCATATAGTGGTAACACCTTCCACTCACAGTAATATAACTTGTAAATAATGTAATTACAATTTAATTTACTGCCATTTATTAGTAAGTGCTTATGGAATTATTTCATGACATTTGAAATGTTATGGGTTCTGCATAGCAAATATTATCAAATGTGAAATCTGTGCTTGTGGTAGGATTGGGTTGGGGGAAGACAACTCACTACTACAGGACACATATTTCTCAAAATACAAAAAAGTTATTGGCTAATTTCAGATTAATGTATTTAAAATTATCATAAGATGAAAACAGATTGTGTTGGTAGTAGGTACATTAGACTACAGAATGTTTTCCATTTGATCCTTTGTCTTAGAGAAGAGCATTACAGCGAACAAGTGTTATACCATAATTGCTCCCCAGGTTTCCTGAAACATTATTAAAACGACCCTTCAAATGGTAAAATGGAGGCTGCAAATCTCTTTAATAATGACCTATACGGCTCTAATGAGCTTCTTAAGACAATGAAGCTATCACTTCAGGGTAGGGTTGCACAAATCCAGGCATTTGTTGGACGCCATCCATTTCTGTGATAATGTGTTATTAATGTCTGGTCCACAGTGGGCCAGGTTTTATTACCAAAATATTAATCACTTGCCAAATATATGGGCCATAATTTTTTATTGTAGAGGATTACATGGTGCCCCACTCTAATGGGACCCTAAAAGATCCATAAACAGCCATCAAGTTATATTTGTGAGGACAATGTTTTGTCTGATCAGTGACCACTGAGTCTGGGCTAGTTCAGTAGTCCAGTAACCACAATGAATGGTTTAGGTGCATGATTTAGCATGAATGATAAATGATGACATACTGTTTAGGTTTGGCAATCTTAAGGTGAATGCATTACCTGTAAATTACTCTGGATAGAAGCATCTGCTAAATTACTAAAATGGACATGTCAAATGGAATCTATTACATTGGAATCATCACAAAGCATCGTTTTACAGCTGCAAAATACTGTGGACATCTCCCACATGTTGAAAGAAGGAAGGAGGACATAAAAAGTATAGATTCTTAGATCTATTTTGAAATAATTTTTCTGAAGAGTGCAGTGTAATAGTATTTGTTTTAGCATATGGTTTATTAACAAGGGAGAGTTAATTAAGAGAAAATAATTATGATGCTTTATGTATATCCTTTTTGTCCTTCTATGGTGTTTTAAACATCATTTTGTAATTTACATTTCTGTTGTTTTGGCTGTCATAAACAAATAGATGTATGAGGGAGGTGTGAAAGACAGAACTTGTAATCGGTACTGTTGTGACACACTCACTTCACACAATGCCTGTTTACACAATCCTTCCTCATGTTTCTATTTTCTCTGTTAAAATCAGAAACAGCCATAACTCAAAATGTATGTAACAATAAGACAGCTAGCACTTACAGTACTTTCCCGGGGACGTAATTTTTGAGGACACTTAAAAAACACCATGCATGCTTACTGTATAGCATAATGCTTTTACTGTTTGTCTATTACCTATTGTCTTAGGAAGTCAGCACAACAGAGACTGTCAGTGGGGAGAATAGTGTAAATACACTCATCATACGCTTGATCATGTACTGTAGAGGTTGTCGGGTGATTTTTGTGGGATGGGGAGAGGTGGCACCATGGGAGGTCAACATGACACATTGACAATGAGAAGCAGAGGAACTTGACGCAATGAAAGAGCCTTTGTAAGAGCTCTGAGCTAGTGTTAGGATGAGCTGTCAAAGAGACGTAAAGAAAGAGAGCAAGAAAACTGTAAAGGAGGAAGTGAAACAATAAGGGCGTGGAGAGATGGGAAATTTGAAAAAGAAAATTAAGGTTGAGGAAGATAATGATGGATATGAGAGAAATAATTCACAGAATGCACATTGACCTCTCGTTTCGGGGTCAGACTAAGTGAGAATCTTCATTATGGTGCACTTTTATGCACACTTCCTTAATCTCCTAAAAATAAGGACAGCATGTTGTTACTGAGAGACCATATCAACCAATAAGACTTTCAAAAAAATAATCTGTCTTCAACATTTTGTCGAATTATTGCAACTGGTTAATTGTCCAATAGCAATCAGAAAGCCTGTCCAGCGTTACAAAAAAGACAGACCTGCTTTACATGACTTTTCTATTTGATTTTTCTGAAGTGGCATTCGATATTCTGGCAATGTCAAGTGCTATGCCAAGTCGTTGATTACCAATCTTGGACTTGCAAGCTTGTCACATTAAGCAATTTAACGGGGCTAAAATGCAGTGTAAATGCTACTACCTCTGTGGGACAGAGTCTGTGCCTGTGCTAAGGACATCTTCGTCTGCCAGTGTTTAATAAATGGAACCTACCTCACCAACTGCCAATAAATATGAGGGCATTGGTAAAAAGTCTGTCTTCATCATAGGCTTGGCAGTTTCAGATTCTGTTATCAATTGCAGGTTTCTCCAAGGCAGCTCAGCCCAAAAGAATGCATAGAGCATATTTTGTACTGTCTTCTTCTCTGCAATTATTAAGTCCAGACAACCGCAAATTATTCTGAAAACATCGTTATAGGATGTTGTGGCAAAATGAAAAATATATATTTACTGTATATGTATATATGTGTGTGTATATATACTGTCCTGCTTGAAAGTATGTGAACCCCTTTTTCGTGTTTACCATGAAATCTTTAAATAATGAGAATTATTTTTATCTGACATAACAGGTTTGTAGTTACCAATTCCATATTTTGGTTTAGAGGAAATCATGGGTGTAGCAGGGTGTAACAAAATTAAAAAGGAATTAGTGCAGGTGACAAAATAAGTGAACCCCTAGTTGCATTGGTAAAATCAGTAGAATCATGTGGGTAAAGAATTGGTTAGCAAATTAACCAGGCATGTCAATGTAAAAGAACTCCAGAAGCACTAAGGTCATGAGTTCAAGCAAGCCCCCCACTCCTCACTTTGAATGCACACTATATGGCCAAAAGTACTTATTATGATCGTCAGAGGTTGATTTTCCAAGACACCTTAAGAGGAATACACTTATTGTAAGTCGCTCTGGATAAGAGCGTCTGCTAAATGATTAAAATGTAAAATGCAAAAAATGCAAGCATGTGGACACCCGACCATCACACCAATGTGAGATTGTTGGACATCCCATTCCAAAACCATGGACATTAATATGGAGTAGCCCCCCCCCCCCTTGTTTATATATTGTTTCTTTGCATGGTAGAGTTTAAATTTGCATTTGTGGATGCAGCGACGTACTGTGTTCACAGACAATGGTTTTCGGAGGTGTTCCTGAGCCCATGCAGTGATTTCCAGTACAGAATTGTCTGTTTTTAAAGCAGAGCCATCTGAGGGTCTGAAGATCACGGCCGTCCAATATTGGTTTTCGGCCTTGTCCCTTGTGTACAGAGATTTCTCACGATTCTCTGAATCTTTTAATGATATTATGTACGACAGATGATGAGATTCCCAAACACTTTGCAATTTTATGCTGAGTTATTTTTAAATTCTTGCGCTATTTGCCTGCACTGTCTTTCACTGACTGGTGAACCACTCTCCATCTTTACTTCTGAACGACTAATGTAATTAGTTGTGAGATGTTCCACCAGGTTTGTTTTCACATTACACAATTTTTCCAGTCTTTTGCTGCCCCTGTCACAGCTTTTTTGAAACTGCTGCTGGCATCAAATTCAAAGTGGGAATATATTTTTCAAGAAACAAGTTTCAACATTTGATATGTTGTCTTTGTACTATTTTCTATTGAATATAGGGTTTAAATCATTTGTATATCATTACATTCTGTTTTCTTAACATGTTACACAGCGTCTCAACGTTTTGCAAAACGGGGTTGTATGTAATCCTTGATTAATTCCTGATTAGTTGGCGGTTTTCTCTTTATCATCTGGTCTCTCATGTTGACCCTCTGTTGACTTGGTTTTATTCCCTCAAAACAGACAGTGTTTGATTTGTATTCAAATATTGTATGCCTTGCAAATGTACCTTCCTTGGCCATTAAGTTAGCATGCAAGTACTTTTGAAAATTACGTATAACAAATGTGGAATGTCAGTCGGCGTGAAAACATCTTATTTGCTGTCAATAATCTTAATAATCAAGAATGTTTGAACTCATATGACATTTCTTTGACATAAACCAGAAAAGGAACCAGGCAAGCCTAGTTCAGCCGGCCCACAATTAAATTAATAAACATTGTTGCCTTCACTGGATTCAAACCCAGGTCGCCCACATGAGAGGCACTGTCTCTAACCATTATGCCACAGCGCTACTTGTTTGGCCAGTAGCTAGACACCATTAAGCATTGTGTTAAACTGACTAACGTTTACCTCCACCACAAATAGCATCTATGTATTGTATGGCTTTTGCCACTGGCCGTTTTAACAGCTTATTAGCCAGTAATAGGCTTACTGGTATCTACTAACTTACTAATTGGAATAGTCATAATTGAGCAATTGCTAGCGAGATTGAACTTTACACTGCCAAAGCTATTTCATTTCATGGCACAACAACGTACGTTTTTCTTAAATTCGTGAATGATATTGATTCAATAACTATCAATAAAGGTGACGATAACTAACCTTTTCATCAAGTGAAAAGACGAGAGAAACATGGAATCCACCAGAAATAGTCGCAATACTGTATAACCATAAACACTTTTAGTTTAGGCTTAATATAACGTATCTACTGAATGTTGTAACCAGCTACGTTTTTGTCTATCCTGACCCAAAAAGCATGCACGGATGTGTACTTCGAAAATTCACAAGAAATAGTCGCACGATAACCGTAAACAGTTTTATTGCGGCCCGCAATTAAAATTAACACATATCATGGTCCTCACTGGATTCAAACTCAGGTCTCCCACGTAAGAGGCTCTGTATTTAACCACTACGCCACAGCGCCACACAGTCCACCACTCGCTAGACACTATTCAGCATTGTGTTAAACTGACTAACATTTCCTATTAAGTTTACCTCCACCACAAATAGCGTCTATGAACTATGGCTTTTACCACTGGCCGTTTTAACAGCTTATTAGCCAGTAATAGGCTTACTAGTATCTACAAACTTCCTATGAATAGTCATAAGAATTGAGCAATTGCTAGCGAGGGAAAAGATAAACTTTTCCCTGCCAAAGCTATTTCATTTCATGTCACAAAAACATTTGTTTTTCTTTCATTCGTGAATGACATTGATACAATAACTATAGGTGACGATAACTGACTTTCTCATCAAGTGAAAAGACGAGAGAATCGTAGAAACCCCAACACTTTTACTGGCCAAGGGGTTTTGATAAAGCCTATATTATTACCCCCAAAAGCATGCACAGATGCGTACCACCAGAAAGAGTCGCAATATGACCGTAAACAGTTTTATTTTAGGCTTACTATAATGTAGATACTGAAGGTTTTCAGCCAGCGAAGTTTTGGTCTATCCGGAACAAATCCAAATGCATACTTTGTTTTGACTGTGGAGATTCGACTGTGGTCCAGTTCTGATGCTAACGTGCCCATTGTAGGCACTTTCGGCAGTAGACAGGGGTTAGGCATGGGCACCCTGACTGGTCTGCGGCTACGCAGCCCCATACACAACAAACTGCGATGCACAGTGTTCTGACACCTTTCTATCAGTACCAGCATTAACTTTTTCAGCAATTTGAGCTACAGTAGCTCTTCTGTTGGATTGGAACACACGGGCCAGCCTTCCCTCCCCTCGTGCATCCATGACCCTGTCGCCAAGTCACCGCTTTTCTTTCCTTGGACCACTTATGATAGGTACTGACCACTGCAGAGCGGGAACACCCCACAAGGACTGCAGTTTTGGAGATGCCATCACAATTTGGCCCTTGTCAAAGTTGCTCAGATCCTTATGCTTGTCCATTTTTCCTGCTTCAAAGCGTCAACTTTGAGGACAGAATGTTCACTTGCTGCCTATAATACCCCACCCAAAAGCCTTGAGTAGCTAGATCGTACAATTCTAAATCAGGCAGATTAAATCCCCCTACTGACTTTGGAATATGTAGAACTTTACGTTTTATTCTATGAGTTTTTTTTTTCCTCATATGAAATCTGTTAGGGCTGAGTATACTTTTTTGAAAAATGTTTTTGGTGGTGTTATTGGTATTACCAAACAATTATATAAATATTTTGGCAGCCATATCATTTTTCGAAGGTTTATTCTACCTATAATATTTATGGGAAGATTATTCCATTTGATTAATTCTGTTTTCATGTTGGACCAAGGACCGTCCAATCCTACCTTAGAAACAGTGGGTGGGGTGGTTGTGAAAGGTCAATTCTCCAGGCAAATGAGGTTAACACTCTGGTTTGCATATACAAAAAGCTATCCAATTAATGGTGCGGTTTATACACGGTGTGGGTTATAAACAAGGAATTATGGTATTGTGGCCAGGCATTTGAATCCTGGGAGCAGCATGCCGATGGTGCCCCGGGGTTCCAGCAGAGGGCAGAACAATTTGGTCCATCAACACCTGGAATGTTGCATCAGCAGTTGTCACAAAGTGCTTAAACAAATACCCAGACTAAAACTCCAAAAGAGCAATCAACAACATGATATTGGAAAATTTTTCCAATCTCAGTAGGCCTAATAATATTACAGTTCTTATTCTGTAATGTTTGTTATCGTTCTCTTGCAATATTTTATCTAATAAATGTGTGCGCAATATTTAGGAAAGAATCATCAAGCCCTGTTGTTGCTGATGTGAGTACAGTATGTTCACTTTGTAGAGATGAAAAATGGCAGACAACTGCAACTTACAATTGTATATTTTCAGGGTGGTACTCGCGTTCCTGCAATGGGGTAAGAGGACAAAATGAAAATATAACTGTTCAATGTAAACAGTCCCCAGGCACTAAACACCTCTCCACTGCTAGAAACAACTTTATAATCTATCTTCTATAAATCTAAACCCTTCTAATCAATCAATCAAATTTATTTATAAAGCCCTTTTTACATCAGCAGTTGTCACAAAGTGCTTTTACAAAACACCCGGCCTTAAAACCCCAAGGAGCAAACAACAGTAGTGTTGAATTTCAGTGGCTAGGAAAAACTCCCTAAGAAGGCCGAAATTTAGGAAGAAACCTAGAGAGGACCCAGGCTCAGAGGGGTGAC
>JACXGI010005290.1:0-29700 GCA_016801175.1 Esox masquinongy | reverse complement strand
CGGAGAAAAAGAAACATGTCGCAACAAAACCTATAGCGAAAGAGCCCCTAGGCATCACCAGGGCTGCAGATGACGACGACGAATGACAAGGTCAGCCAAACAAGTATGTATTTTAATCATTCAGGAGGACATGCTATTTACCAAGGAGAGCAGAGCTTATAGGTGGGTATGTAGTGAAGGAAATGTCCTTATCCACAGTAGAATCTCCCTCTTTCAGATACTTAGCAAAATACTGATGAAAGGCAACAGGGTCCACCCGATAACAAAACATTTGCGAGCAATCTGTATAAAGCACACACTGAGATCGAGTCTGGGCTGAAGAAAATGTTTTGACCACCTCTGACATTTTGTCTTCTAAGAATAAAACGTCCCAGAAAATAACTGCAGCATAGAAAAGCAGCAATTGCCTGCAAAAGAATAAGAGGAAGATACACCAATAGACTATCACACAAAGTCTCTGCAACTGTTCATACAATGGGTCCAATTTTGTAAAACCATTTCAAGGGTAGCAGCTTGCAAGTGATTTTGAAGAAAAGTGAAGACGGACAACCACTCTCCAAATCCAACATAGTTCAGTAATTTTCTCTTCCTCAACACCTGAGTTGGTAATCCTATATGCTAAATGTTATGGGTCAGTTTGACAAACACAGTACTCCATTGAGATTAATTTTTAGGTCCATGAAACTGGCCCTACATTAAGCAATGATGTAAAGAGGCAGACATAAAACACTAATTCTAAAGCAGTATGCAGAAGTGGTAGCGCAAAGTGCTCAGCTCTCGACCTAGGTGAGCCGTCCCCATTTGGATTCAGAGCTTCTGGACTACAGGAATAGCAATAGGGTAATACACATTATATTTGGTTTTGCCTTTGACAAGGAAGATAACATCACACCAAGAACAGAAGTGTTCCCTTGGAGAATAGGCTACAAAAACGAATCTCGGTGTTAGGCCTTGTGGATCCAGTGCCACCTCTAGCCTTTGGGAGCTAAGCAAAATTTGATTTGGAGCTCCCTCTCCCCTATCGGTCGAGGGCTCCCTAGCTGTCAGGGGCCCCCTAGCGGTCAGGGACCCTATGCGACCGCTTATGTCGCTTATACCTGGAGCCGGCCCTGTGTGGATCTTTTGTTCATCAGTTATTCTGGTTGCCTATTCACTATGCATTAAGTGCAACTGTTCTTTTTGTATGCTTTCATTATTTTTGTACAGTTATGGTTAGACTCTCTCCACCTCCCTACTCGTATTTTGAGTGTAATTCATTTGCCAAAAAAGACAAAACACACAATAAACAAAGTTGAATGAATTTGACTGATAGCATAATTTTTTTCCTCCAAATTTTCTATAGATATCATGATAATATTGTTATCGCGAATTCTTTTGGCCACGATAATCGTGAAGTGAAAATCTGATATTGTGACAGCCCTAGTCAGAACATCTCCAAAACTGCAGCCCTTGTGGAGTGTTCCTAGTCTGCAGTGGTCAGTACCTATCATAAGTGGTCCAAGGAAGGAAAAGCGGTGAACCGGCGACGTATTCATGGGAGGCCAAGGCTCACTGATGCACAGGGGGAGCGAAGGCTGGCCCGTGTGGTCCGATTCAACAGACGTGTTACTATGTCAGTCTATGGACCTTAAGTTAACTAATGCGATCCCCAAGTATTCGTTGTGGTTATGCAGGCATTTGAAAACAAGGCAATAAAATAATACATTTGATACATTAATATATTGTAGTAATAACAACCCAGCAAGCAACACACCAGTGGCCCACCGGCGGCCCACTAGCTTTCTGCTGCTGCGGCCGCCAAGCTTTTTTGCTAAGTGTCTGGGCAGCAGGCCGCCAGCTGCGGCCGCTTTTTTTTATAGCACACGTCGCAGTCGGACCACCAGTGGGCCACTTTCATTACAATGCCTTCCAACAATACTCTGATCAGCGACTCACCAGCGGCTCCACGGCAGCTAGCCGCTTTTATGCACTAAACCCAGCGGGATGCCTCACGCCCCAATAATAGGTTTTATTTATAATAATCCTTTATAATAATTTTGGTCATATCACAAATGACAATGAACTGAATAAAATCTAAATTTATTTCAAATAGTGCAAGATGCATACAAAAAACATGCATTATACAGCAAGCATACAAAATAAAAATGTGCAAATGAATTGAAATAAATTTTTTAAAAAATCAAATAGTGCAAGAAAACATGTCCAGCAACAGATATAGTAAAATCACAGTATTTGAATGTGAAAAAGTAAAAAACAAACATAATACAATACAAAATAAACAAGGGCTAGCATGGCAGTAATATACATAAGTTCGACCTAGCAGCAATCGATAGTTATTGAATACATCAGTGCAATAAGCTTATGAATGGTGGCATAGCACACTACAACTACAGTCAGAATAAAGAACATTCACACACAGCTTTAAATAAATTAGGAGGATAATGTGATCATATACATACCACTGTACATAGCAGCAGTTTAAAAAGAGTAATGTAGATTAGCAGCAATATTAGATAATATAGTCATCCTCCTCCGGGAACAAAACTACAGAAAACGTCATGACCTGAAAGCAATGTTTAGAAAAGAGGTTTAGAAAAACGGCAGCATAAGACACACACAGGCTAGCTAAGAACACTGTGGATACACAAAGACATAGGCGAATGATTTTTCGCCTATGGATGTCTCAACTTCGAAACGACTAAAGCAGTAGCCGTTCGATGTAATGCGCCACTCAAGAGCCCCTGACCATTTTAACATATTTGTGTCATCATCAGGGTTGGGTAGGTGACTTTTTAAATTGAAACCGTTAGAGTTACCTGTCCACATTTGTAATCAGTAACGTAACTTTTTGATTACTCAAACTCAACGTAATCGGATTATTTTGAATTACTTTTAGATTACTTTCATATTAAGAGGCATTAGAAGACATAGCTGGCCAAAAACGGAATTTGCATTTTACCTTATGGGTTATGTACAGTGCCATTGGAAAGGCTTTCTAAACCATTGCTTTCTACTTCAATATGATTGGGCTACATCTACATTACACGCTAAAGGTCTGTCAGATATTTAGTCATTACAATTAATCGAATAACCCTTGATCTTCCAGAATCTAAGTTTTTATCTGAACATAACCCAAACTCTAAGGATGTGTTAGTTATTAATTAAGTTATTAATTATTCTGTTATTAATTTTTTTTTATTGCTTCAAAACATCATTGAAAAATAAATGTCAATTTCTTGAAAAGGTCATTGACATTATTGTATCTATATAAAAATCAAGATATCTGTAGCTTTTCGCGCGTACACTAAGTCTGCAGTAGTCTGATGTTTTGCTCCACAACCACCAACATTGTCAAAACGTTGCAGAAACCCCAGGCACGCGAATGCATGTTCGTAATCGTGAACACCCGCACACGAATGTAACCTGCGATTATTAGAGCCACCAGCAATGTATTTTCAAAACGCAAATAAATGAAATAAACTGTGATTATACACCTGCTCTCTTAGCTTACAGTCAATGTTGTCAGCAGCCAATGAAAACCAATGAACGCAATTTTCTAAGATGCAAAGCAAGCAGAATCAGGAGGCCAACCAGTATGGAGTTGAGGTGGCTGCATCAAATGCAAATCATCATCCTTTTGTAGAGTGCTTCCCCACACACATTTTCTCCTCAAATATCGTGATAAATTCCATACAATGTTACATCTTGAATGCAGCGCCATGTAACAGCTAACAAATAGTTGCCTAATTCTAAACAATTCCTGTCTGAAAAAGATGCAACACCAGGTAGGCCTATTATTGTTCTGAGAAAGATGAATCAATAGTGGGTAACTAAATCACATTTTATATGGGTTGGCAAATAATGCCGTAGATATACTCTGTTTTTACCAGCCATCCAACTAACCAAAACCAACCAACTAACCAAAACGTTTCTTCAGTCACTCTGGTTATGCGCGCCCACCTTTGCACGCATGATGATCACACACACAACTGAAGAGCGCAATTATTATTTGTTTTATTTTAAAATGTTTTTAAAACATTAAATAAAAAAATCAAACATGCAACGTGTCATAATTATTTAGCGCACCGATTCTTTTACAATTGAAGTAATCCAAGAAGGAATTTTGTAATCAGTTAATTTTGCAATCGATAAACCGATTACTTGTAATCCGTTACTCCCCAACTCTGGTCATCATGATATAATTTCAGTTACGATCTTTTGTTTTTCTGTACCTTAGTCCAGTATAAAGCAAATAGCATTATGAATAGGGTGCAAACCCTTTTGCTTTGTCAATACAGGCTTGATCGGGCCTTTTAACAAAAATCCTTCTCATTCAGTTCCGGGCAAGCCTGACGTGATTGTGTGAAATTGCATTTGGAATCCAGTTAGGAAATGATGCAATGTGTCTTAAATGGCTGTCCCACTATAGTTGTTTTCAGCTGCACAAGTTGTCTGTATTTATCGTCATCCTTAGGGAGTCTGATCCGAGCTCGTCATACACATAATTGAGGCTAAATCTGATTTGACTAAAAGGCTTCATCATTTAGAGGGTCTTTTAGCAAGCAGCCATTGGGATATAATACAATGGAGGTAGTGTTTGCATTCATCTTCATGGCAATTTGTACATTCCTGCTCAGCTCTTAAGGAAATCCCTTGACATGTTCCTGACTAAACGATCAGTCAGTTGGAAACCAGATCAAAGGAAGAGCAGATACATGGTAATGCTACAGTCAGAGCATCCTGTATGGTTAAATGTTGAAGAAAGAAAGTAAGCAGATCATGAAAAAGATTGAGAAAACCCTATCCTTGGTAAATTGTGTACTAAAACAGTAGTTTAAATACCAGGGAGGTGGCTAGTAGCATAGTGCCAAGGTCCAAAACAAAAAAGTAAATTAGGGTCCTTAAAATGGACAATGACATCAAGCAAATTTAGATCATTTCCTAATGAGATGGCCACATGTGCCTATTCACTTTTCAGCTTGAATTTTAAAGCCACCTAATTGCCCCCAGCCTGCTCAGAAGATCAGTGTGAAACGGAAGCACTATCAAGGAAAGTCTCTGTCCCTCAGTGGATGTGGTCTGGATGACCCCTTAAAAATGGCCCTAAAATCCTCAGAAATGCCCCTACTTGTTTTCCCAGAATGTTGATTTAGGTAACCTGCCAGCATGCTTTCAAATATTGCAGACCAGACGAAACATTAGCAGTAGCATACAATATTGGTATGGATGAGTTTCAGACTGGGTGTTCTGTGAAAGCACTTTGTCACAACTGCTGATGTAAAAAAATGGCTTTATAAATAAATGTGATTGATTTGTTGATGAATAAGGATTCTTGGGTGACTGGAAAGGTCTCTGGTGTTTGATGGGACCCAGAGACTAAGATAGAATTACATTTATTTCAGGTATAACACTACAGAACCCCAGGCAGCCAGTTAGGTTACTGCTTTTGTCTGTTTACAAGATTCTGTGTGGATGAATGGTCTAAGATCACTCCCAATGTATTCTCCAATCTCATAAAACTTTTAAGAAAAAGGCTTCATTATATTGTCCTCTCGAGGTAAGACTTTGACTGATATTGGAAACAGTGGTATCAATCATTTTGAAAAAAGTTTACAAGTTATACAAAATCTCTTCTGATATGAGCATTTTGTTACAACCCCATTTCCAAAAAAGTTCGGACACTGTAAAATGGAAATAAAAACAGAATGCAAAGATGTAAATATAATTTAAGCCCTATATTCAATAGAAAATAGTACAAAGACAACATATCAAAGGCTGAAACTGAAAAAAATGTATTGTTCTTTGAAAAATATATGCCCGCTTTGAATTTGATGCCAGCAACACAATTCAAAAGAGCTGTGACAGGGGCAACAAAAGACTGAGAAAAATGTGTAATGCGAAAAATCTCACAACAAATTATATTAGTCTTTCAGAAGTAAAGATGGAGAATGGTTCAACACTCTGTGAAAGACTGTGCAGGCAAATAGTGCAAGAATTGAACTGTGTAATTGTGTAATACAAAAAAGAATCTGGTGGAACTAATTAGGTTAGAATAACGTGCAACAGTTTAAGAATACCGTTTCTCAACGTAAAATTGCAAAGAGTTTGAGAATCTCATAATCTAAGGTACATAATATCATTGAAAGTTTCAGAGAATTGAGAAAAATCTCTGCACGCAAGGGATAAGGTCGAAAACCAATATTGGATGGCCGAGATCTTCGGGCCCTCAGGCGGCACTGCTTTAAAGACAGACACAATTCTGTAATGGAAACCACTGCATGGACTCAGGAACACTTCCGAAAACCATTGTCTGTGAACACAGTATGTCGCTGCATCCACAAATGCAAGTTAAAACTCCACCATGCAAAGAAAAAACAGATATAAACAAGATCCAGGAACACTGCCATGTTCTCTGGGCCCCAAGCTCATTTAAGATGGACTGAGGTGAAGTGGAAGACTGTTCTGTTGTCTGAAAAATCAAAATCGGAAATTATTTTTGGGAATCATGAACGCTGCATCCTCTGGGCTAAAAAGGAAAGGGCCCATGCGGCTTGCACATCTGTGAAAGCACCATTAATGCTGAACAATATATACAGGTTTTGGAGCAACATGCTGCCATCCAGGCAACATCTTTTCCAGGGAAGGCTTTGCTTATTTTAGCAAGACAATGCCAAACCACATTCTGCACGTATTACAACAGCATGGCTCCGTAGTAAAAGAGTCTGGGTGCTAAACTGGCCCGTCTGCAGTCCAGACTTGTCACCCATTGAAAATGAAATGAAAATGAATAATACGACAAAGGACCCCCGAACTGTTGAGCAGCCTCAATCCTATATCATGCAAGAATGGGAAAACATTTCACTTTTAAAACTACAGCAATAGGTCTCTTCAGTTCCCAAATGCTTACAGAGTATTGTTAAAAGAAGAGGTAATAAAACACAGTAATAAACATGCCTGTCCCAACTTCTTTTGAAACATGTTGCTGGCTTCAAATTCAAAATGGGAATATATTTTTCCAAAAACAGTAACATTTCTCTGGTTCAACATTTGACATGTTGTCTTTGTACTACTTTCAATTAAATATAGGGATAAATGATTTGCACATCATTGCATTCTGTTTTTATTTGCATTTTACACAAAACAGGTTTTCATTTTACGACCATCGGTCTATTAAAATTAAACCGGTTGACATTTGTGAAGAAAAAGGTAGACAAGTTCACAAAAACCTATTGTGTTACAACAAATCTATGAAATCAAATTCAAAGTTACTAGTTGGAGATACTATTAGACTCTCAAAGTTGAGAGGAGCATTTACCAAGGGTTACGAAAAAGGATACACAGATACATTTTTTGTAAATTCTAGAATGAATTCCACTAGTAAGGCAAGGCAAGTTTATTTGTATAGCCCATTTCATGCACAGGGGTAATTCAAAGTGCTTTACATTAGAAAAAACAAACATTGGAAATTGTATAAGTCAATTTAGCATTAAATAAAAACCATACAAATAGAAACATTGCATTTAATAGGGCTAAAAGATTATTAATAGATAAATAAAAGGCAGAAGAGAACAGAGGTTTTTAGCCTAGATTAAAATGTGGTCAATGTTGGACCAAGTCCATGATTTTCAGATAGTTTGTTCCAACTCTGCGGAGCACAATTACAAAACGCTGTCTCACCAATCTCTGTCCTTACTCTGAGAGTGGTTAGCAGACTAGATCCTGATGACATGGGGGGTATAGAGGGTTCGTATTGAAAGAGAAGGTCTTGAGGGTAACTTGACCCTGAACCATTGAGGGATTTATAGATGAGTAGCTATATCGTAAAATAAATTCTATTAGATACAGGGAGCCAGTGCAAAACACGTCTTTTATTTCTTATGGGATTCATATTCAACTGTAGGTCATAACAAAATGGCACAATCATAGAAAAAAACAGGGCAACAAAGAAAAAAATTAACAGACCCCTGTTCAAAAGACTGCATGCCCTTAGTTCTTAATACTGTGTATTGCCCCCTTTAGCAACAATGACAGCATGCAGTCTTTTGTAATAGTTGTCTATGAGGCCCCGAATTCTTGCAGGGGGTATAGCTGCCCATTCGTCTTAGCAAAATGCCTCTAGGTCATGCAAAGTCTTGCATGAACCGCACGTTCGAGATCTGTCCAGAGTGGCTCGATGATATTAACGTCAGGAGACTGTGATGGCCCCTCCAGAACCTTCACCTTTTTCTGCTGTAAACACTGGATGATCAACTTGGCCTTGTGCTTAGGGTCATTGTCGTGCTGGAAAGTCAAAGAGCGTCCCATGCACAGCTTTCATGCAGAAAAATGCAAATTGTCTGCCAGTGTTTTCTGAAAACATGCTGCATTCACCTTGCCATCAATTTTCACAAGATTCCCTGTGCCTTTAGAGCTCACACACCCCCAAAACATCAGTAAGCCACCACCATGCCTCACAGTGGGGATGGTATTCTGTTCACTATAGGCCTAGTTAACCCCTCTCCAAACATAGCGCTTATGGTTGTGACTATAAAGCTCTATTTCGGTCTTGTCACACCAAATGACAGTGTGCCAGAAGCTGTGAGGCGTGTCAAGGTGTTGTCGGGCATATTGTAACTGTTTTTTTTGTGGCATTGGTGCAGTAAAGGCTTCTTTCTGGCAACTCGACCATGTAGCTCATTTTTCTTCAAGTATCGTCGTATTGTGCTCCTTGAAACAACCACACCATCTTTTTCCAGAGCAGCCTTTATTTCTCCTGAGGTTACCTGTGGGTTTTTCTTTGTATCCCGAACAATTCTTCTGGCAGTTTTGGCTGAAATCTTTCTTGGTCTACCTGACCTTGGCTTGGGATCAAGAGATCCCCGAATTTTCCACTTCTTAATAAGTGATTGAACAGTACTGACTGGCATTTGCAAGGCTTTGGATATATTTTTATATCCTTTTCCATCTTTATAAAGATCCATTACCTTGTTACACAGGTCTTTTGACAGTTCTTTTCTGCTCCCCATGGCTCAGTATCTAGCCTGCTCAGTGCATCCACGTGAGAGCTAACAAACTCATTGACTATTTATACACAGACACTAATTGCAATTTAAAAAGTAACAGGTGTGGGAAATTCACCTTTAATTGCCATTTTCACGTGTGTGTCACCTTGTGTGTCTGTAACAAGGCCAAACATTCAAGGGTATGTAAACTTTTGATCAGACCCATTTGGGTGATTTCTGTTATCATTATGATTTAAAAAGGAGCCAAACAACTATGTGATAATAAATGGCTTCATATGATCACTATCCTTAAATAAAAGACATAAAAGTTTTTTGCATGATCAGTCATATTTTCAAAATCAATGCCAAAATTTCACAATGTCTGCCAGGGTATACAAACTTATGAGCACAACTGTATTTTCTTTGTCCTTAAGCTAATGAGGGGTTGTCAAAGTATGTTATGGTGTCACCTTACTCCAATACCTTGATCACTATCGGAGTGCAAAGATCGACTTTACATGCCTTGGTTGCTGTGACTACGTTAGTACACAAATGGCTACAGACAGCGAAGAGATTTTAGACTTGGCTAACCTAGCTGAAAATGCTATGGCTGATTATTTATATACTTTCTTGCTTTGAGGCTCTGACTGACAATTTGTTCTATTTAGATGGTAATGGAGGGGTTGACCATTGATTTTTGATCATCGCTTTAATTTATCGATCCACAATTCAGATGCCGTGGAGGCGTTAGACCGCTTCATATATAACCTCATTGGGTTAAACTGACATTTGACAGCGATTTCAAATGTTTTTATGTAGTCTATACATCCGCGGCTTAGTTATGTTAGATTACACTTGACATTTACAGGTAAACTGATAGCTAAATTATTTAGTTTGATGTCGAAATTAATCGCATAATTGTAAAAGAAAAAAAAAAACTAAAAAGTGTAAAATCTCTGCCGTCCAATTTTGTAGTTGGGAATGTCATATCAGCCTAAGGTCGAGCTAAGCCTAATGAAAAGGTATTATGTTTGCAAGAGCTAGGTATCTATCTAGTTTAAAAGTTACTGTATCACCCACTCGATGCACTGAAATTAATAACTGGATGTCTTATCGTAAAAAGATAAAAGCATTCCACTATTAACTGGCACTAACAGTTATGATTAAAAACTTAACTGGCTGAAATCTTATTCTAATAAATGCACATTGCATCTTATACTAGACTGATTGATAGATATTATATAGGATTTAGAATACAATGATTCAATTAAAACAATACCAGACAGCAATGAGTAATTGGTAGCCTCCGTAGACATAGCGGACCGAGCGCTAGGGTGATTGCAAATAATTTTTTTGACAGTGCGCCAGTGGCAGATGCTTTGACAAAGCGGCAGCTGAGCTTACTGATTACATGCCCACAGCCCAGCCGCTGTCCCACAGCTCTAAACCCACAGCCCAGCCGCTGTCCCACAGCTCTAAACCCACCAGGCGACGCTAAAGCTGCCCGCGATAGGCAATTAAAAAAAACATACAGACCCTACCGTCATAGGCTACTGTTTATATATTTTAGTATTTTTTAAAATATCCTTTTTCAAAATGGGATAAACCGAGGATCACAGTGAATAGAAAAAAAATATGTATTTTTTTTAAATTGACAAGCTTTGCAAATAAGTGGAAGTGATATTTTAACACAAGTGAACACAAATGACAAATCAAAACTAAACTAAATCTGGATGAACATTGTCACAGACCCTGTTTGAAAAACAGTGAAAAATTATAAGAGTAGAATAATCGCCCTGCAGTATATATATAAGATGACTTAACATCCCAATGATCTGTTAAATTTAAGTGTAGGCTATACACTCAATTCAACACCAACACATTTAAAACAGCCTGCAAAACTCTTTTCAATTCCATCTTGATTGAAAGGTATAAATAATGACATTATTAACATCTGGATATAATACCATGCAAACTGACTCAAGAGTACACAGGCTGCGTTGACCGGTAGTACTGTAGGGGGGAACTAGGAAAATTAATATTTAAGTTCATGTCACGTTTTACAAATGTGTCATTAATATTTATTTATGTCTACATTTACATTAAGTTGCATATATATAATTATATTTTTAAATATTTTTAATGTATTAATGTATTTATTTTTGATTTGGGCAGCTCTGGTCCTCCGTATGGATGGAGACAATTAGCATTCATTTTAAAGACCATGTAGAAAGGGTATGACAAAACATTTTAACTCTACTAATTAAATTGGTAACCAGTTTATTGCAAAAAGACACCACAGGGATATACCACAAATAAGGCCTGTATCCAGATAATGTTGTGGGTATATGGTATTTTGATGATCTTGTGCAATTATGTATTTTATTACTGTTCAACATGATATCTTTAGTTGCATTGGTTAAAAGTAGGTAAGTAAATTCAGGTGGGTAAATAATTGAGTACCAAGTGAACCAATCAAAGAACAGATCTCTAGGAAATAGTTTGGGCAGGACTGATAAATATTACAGACAAGAAACCTCATCTGTTTGGTGTAACCCAAACAGGTGAATGCAAAACACCATACTGAGAAGAAATGAGATCTCAGAGGAAATCAGGAAGAGGGTAGTGAGTCAGTCTCCAACATCCCAGAAAGATTTCAGTAGTCCACTGCAAGGCAAATCATTTAACGACAGTAACTTGGCCTAGAAGTGGACGCCTTCTTAGAATACCCCCAAGAGCAGCGTAGGAATTTCACTACGGCCATGGCCGTCGTTGCCCTTCGCTCTGGCCGTGACGCCCCTAAAATCATTGTACGCCCTATGGCCACCATGGCTTTTGTGCCTCTGCTACTGTCAAAATCTCACGGTCAGCAGTTTGTTCGTAAGTTTGTTTGTAGTTCGCAACTGAGAAGAACCACAAGAACGGACTCCAAACAGGTTTAGCATCTAGCTATCGATAGATGACTTATTTAGTTCTTACCTGAACAAACCCTCTCTGTTTTGGAAGGTGCGTTCATGAGCAACTGGGAGATGGGAAAGTTCCGATCTCCGAATGAGAGAATACACCTGAACACTTTTTGAAAACTCCGAGAAGTAACGTTAGGTTTGACGTTACTCGACTTGGCAGCGTTTGTGGTGAAAGATTAAAAAACAAAAATTACTTGCTCCGCGCATAAATAATTCACTATATTTGTTTATTTAGGTCGTACTCATTAGCCCAGGTGATTGTGATGTTAAAGGATATTTCGCAGTTTACTTTTGGGTAACTGAGGTAATGTTATCCTTCTGCCTAGCTAGCCTTAACGTTACTTAACTGTCAATGCCGTAGCCTGTTTGTTGTCGTCTTGTGAACGCTCCCAACAAACACTTCTGAAATGAAACATTCTAGAATCTATAAAAAATTTGAGGGAGGAATAGATGTCATTTTAAGGATTAAAACATAATAATTAAACTTTTTATGTGGAAAAAACATCAGTTACAGTAAGTTATTATTCAAAATATGATATTAAAAAGTGAATAATGTATATGTTTTTGTCATGCATGTTTTTTTCTTATCAACAATTCGTTGTTTATTTGTAAGCTCCAAATCCTCTTATTTCACTCAATGGCCTTTGTGCCCTAAACATTTTTGTGATACCCAAGGCCAAATGACCTTGCCCCTGAAATGACGAAATTCCAAGCCTGCCCAAGACTCAAAAGAAAAATAATAAATTAGGTAAATGCCAACCCAAACATAACATCTGGATATTTGTAGACTTCCCTTGCTGCATCTCAGGCATGCTTCAACAATAAGAAAACTGAATCGAAATGGCATTCACAGGAGGTTGGCTAGAAATAATCCTCTGCTGTCAATAAAGAACCAAACTGCCCGTCTTTGCCAGAGACCCAACACTGCCTACCAGCAAAAGAAACTTATCCCAACACTCTAGCATTGTGGTGTGAATTCTCCTTTGTACTTGGTCAACTGCACATCATTAAAGGAACCAGGAATTATGTGGTATACAAAGAGATTCTTGAACAGAACGTCAGGCCATCAGTCAAAGAGCTAAAGCTAGGTTGAAAATGGGTCTTCCAACAAGACAACACCAAGCATCCAAGGAAATCTAGAAAATAATGCTTTAAGAGAACAAAGATTTATTTTGGATAATTATTTTGGATGTCAAAGTCCTGATCTTAATCCAGTCGAAATGCTGTGGCAGAACCTGAAGCGGGTAGTGCATCTCAGACACCCCTCAAAACCCATTAAATTGTCTGAGTTCTGCAAGGAGGACTGGGCAGAAATCCTTAAAAAAAGAGACAGATTAGTGGCTATAGAAAATGTTTGCTCTAGGTTAGCATGGCTAATGGAGGTACCACAAGCTATTGAAATAATGGACAAGCTATTGAAATAATGGGTTCACATATCTTTGCACACATAAAATCTGAGTTTTTGTTAAGTAAACCACTTTTGTTATATAAAAAAAGATAATATAGCATATATTTTTGATTGTGTCATTAATTTGGAATGTTTTTATTACAAATTGAGGTTTAGATAAGGAGTTTGAGTTCATGTTCATATTTTGTACAAAAATAATGACCATCCCTGTGAGGTTCGCAAACTGTCAAGCAGCACTGTATGTGGCCTTTTGACATGTCAGGGACTAGAAGGAGTTCACCCAAATGTGCCCTGTGGCAGTCCATTGACTGTTTTCTTCAGAAGGAAAGGTCAAATGATAGGAATCCAGGGAACCTGCTGGAGTTGATCATTAATAAGTGGTCCACTGCCCTGTCGGATCTTGGATTTTAACAGATGTGCAGTATCGAATGGGGAGGAGGAAGGGACTTAGGGGGATTAGTGCAGCCGTTGTGCATTATTATTCTGATGAGCATCCTGAACAGATGTGTGGCATCATTAGTGTTTATGTAACCTAACGTAACATGCGTCAAAGAAATACCTGAGTGGAATTCCAACATACTGTATGGTTTTCAGGGGGAAACGGAAGCTAATTTGATGTATTCGTTTTCTGGCAACTCCACTGAGTTCATTTTAATGCAGAGCAGAGATATACTGTATATGAAGCAGGAATGATTGGTTTCGTTACATTTGAATTATTATGAGCTGCTTTGCTTTTTCTGCCATTGCAGGTCCTTGGACAGAGGGCCTGTATCAGGTTACCAAGACAACCATCATACAAGGATAATTACCAAGGCCAGGCAAGCATAAAAAGAGATGTATGTTCAAAACCAGCTGCTAGCAACGCAGGCCCACAGTATATACTTTTATGCTTGCCTGGCCTACAGTATACACAGTTTATACCTAAACTGGCTATGCTTATGTAGTGTCGAATAGCATGATCCTCAATTAAAGACTTCTTTCTGTATGCACTTATGCTGGCCATCAGATGTTAACCATGGGCACTTATCACATACATTCTTATATAACACTGACATGTCCTCATTTATTTGTTTGGACTGCCCCTATGTACTCTGTTTATGCCTCTCTTTCTCTCAGACACACCTGTACAGTGTAATATCACAGTGTAGGCAAGCAAATATGCCTCCATCACTATTGTGAGAATATGTGACAAACCAAATAGGATCTAATATAATTCAGTTCGCCAGTAGAATTAATAATTCAGAGAAATGGCTTTCACAGGGAGATTCTTTTGTTTAGAATGCCCTTGTTAGATGTGCAACCTAGGTTGATAAGCCATGCTTTTCCATGTTTGCAGTGAGGTGATCAGAAGTAACATTTCAATGCTGGCTGATGCCTGACTTATTCCTGTTTCCTGTTTTAAAAAATATATCACTTACTATATTAGAATTCTCTGTTTCTCTGTATCTCTCAAATATGTTTTTGTTCTGAAGTGACACAACATTAAAAGGTGGGAGTTAGTTGCCACCATTGCATTGTTGCACACTTATATTTGTGCAAATGAATTCTACCAAGAGTACCATACCAATAACATTTGACGAGGGTTGCACGTTTTTGGAACTTTTAATTAATTCCCTGGTTTCCCAGAAATCCTGGTTTGATGATTATGCATATTCTTCCTATTTCAGCATACAATATGTAATTGAAATAGTTTGATGAGCCTATGTACTATCCAACTAACAGTACCTTGAGTTTCTGTAGAAAAGACCCATTTAATCACCCTCTCAAAAAATAGGTTTATGTTGCTTTATATATATTTGTCCACCACATAGGGTGGTCACTGAAATAGATGTTACTCGTGTCTCATTTGGAAAATAGAACACAGAAATGTATGTAATGGACAAAAAAAGACTTCTCTAGCTGCGCAACTCGCATTAGTGGCTTAGTGATATTAGTGGCATCTTTCACTTTTTCAGAGTGCGAATTATACAATGACAATCGGGGGGGGTCAACTTTTTCTCCCGACCTGTTGTTTTTACCTCTTTCCGGGGGGTCCAAGTCTTAATTAGGGGGATCAAATCCCCCCCAATCTCCCCCATAATTCGAACCCTGACCTTTCTGGATAATAGTTTTTTATAATGTATAGTCAAATCTTGTGTAAGTTAGCTGGAAGAAAATGCCCTTGAAACAAATTAACTAATATGAGACAATTAGGCAAACCAAATGTATTGCGTGCTCAGCCCAAATATTTTAGCTTATGTCAGTTGCACTAATCTTGCATGTGATATATATGTTTGGCAAACCTTTATCATATACAGTGTTTGTGTAAATTGGCCTCACAGTGCATGGTTTTCCCAGGACCTGGATCTATTAGCAACCATTAGTGTGGGCTCTGAATAGGTTTCGTCTGTGTCTAAAACTGATAAGAGCTTCTTCAGGCAGGAGGGTGAATGGTCATGGTGGGAGGTAAACTGGCAGACAGGAAGGGAAATAACGAGGGAGGGAAGGAGGCAGTGGATTCTTGAAACCTTCCCTACTGACTTGCCCTGCTCTCCCCTCATGCCTCATTGAGGGAGAGGAGGTGGTTGGAGGCCCATCTCATAGTGTGAGAGCAGGAAGAGAGAGAAGGGAACCAGGGCATTAATATAAAGAAAAGAGGATAAGAAGTGGTATGCAAATAAATTGGAGAGGTTGGTGTGTAATATAGGTGATAGGGTGTATACTTAAGTGGTTCCAAAATAATACTGTTTAATTATACTGCTCTATTGGCTTGGGTGAAAAGGGTCATAGGTTCAGAGAGCCATGGAAGGGGAAATGTACTATATAATAGCAATGCAACTCATGTCAAGAGCTTTTCTCCTTTTCACTGTCAGGTGAATCTGATGTTGTCATCTGCTGGCAGATGACACCATGATGACAGCGATGCCTGAGAGCAGGGCCACAGACAGAGAGACAGACAGACAGTCATGGTGCTTGTGAAGACGACTGGTGTTGCTGTGAGCAATGTTGTCTGAGTGCCCACTATTTGCCACCGATCCATCCGACAAGTGGAATCTGTGACAAATAAGCATGTCAGATCCAAGGAACTCAGGCCTGCTAGCTGTCCTGCTTTTCACATCTCAGAGAAGAGACAGTGAGGAGAGAGCTTAAGGGGGAGCTAACAACAACAACAATCAGAGCACTAGAGGGAGCCGCTCTAGCAAAAATGCTGATGACCCCGGTGGTCACCAGAGGACCTGAGTGCAGTCACAACTTGAAGCACTGATTTCCTGATAGATTGTTAGAGGCCGGATTCCCTTGCTTGAGAAATATAGAGGCTGGGGCTATAAAATGTTACTGAATTACTTTACATCAAGAAGTCTGAGAGCTAGATAACATACACACACACACACACACCCACACACACATACACACACACACACACACACACACACACACACACACACACACTTTTAACATTTATCAGTAAGTTGCCTTTCACTGATTGTGTAGTGGTTATCACTCTCTTCAACTTATCAGTCCAACTAGTAATGACAGCCATGCTTCATCAGAGCAGGGGCAAATCAAGCTTATGACTCACAATGTGATCAGTACATGCTCACTGCAGCAACAGGCTGATAGAATTTAGAAAACTCTGCATGGGTAGTTTCACAAAAGATGGTGTCAGTGAGATCAGTGTCTTTTATCTCTAGCCTCAAAATGCCACTACTCTCCTAAATCATGAGGAAGGGCAGTGTCTAAAGCAAATAGTGACTTCACTATATTCCTCGTCTTTCAAATCATGTTATTGTTTGTTTTTTATTTTTCACCAGCAGTTTCTAAAGAGCAATTGGCAGATTGGGGATTTTTATAGCTCTGTCTGTTTGTGAGAGAATTGTTGTGAACGTGTGACAAGATGGATGTTTGGAGGCATCCTAGTGGAAAACATGATTCCACTTCACACTTAATGGACTGGCAAGCCTCTCCTGAGATTGCTGAAGAGAGGAACGCTAGGGTGCCCAGCCAATGTGCCTATCCAACACTAATGAAATCCAAACACAACTCCTATTTCATCACTTCTCACTTGCACTGCTTGGCCAACAGTGGGATGGGTTGTTGCTGCAAAGGCGCAACTTGTTTATATAGACGGCTAGATGAATCATTGAAGTGTAAAATAATACGTCAAAAGGCTGTGTACCATTTATAAATATTATGGAACAAATACATTAAATACAGTATTTTTTATTTGAAAGTCATTTGATTGTAATGCAAAAAATGTGACTGAAATGTTTGACTAGTAAATGCAGAACAGCAACTAGTAACAATTTGAATAAATAATACTTGAAATGAGAAATAGCATCAATTGAAATGTACTAGTAAGAATTGAAATGTTCCAGTAAGAATCAATACTAATATCTAGGGGTGGGCAATGCAACATGGACCATTTAATTGGCTGGAGTGACGCAATATAAAGGACTGAAGTTAGCTACAGTAAATTTGTTAACAACTTGAAACTTTAATATCTGTGAATCTAAGCTTCTATGAAGGCTACTCCCAATATAAAACACATTTGAAATATCTAGTCCAGTCATCTTAGTGAGAGGGCCATGCCGCTTCTTTTCCTTTGGAACAATAATGTTTTAAAGTTAAAGCTGAGTTTTAGGGAGAGAGAGGCTGAGCAGCAACCATGCAGATAATGGTACCATTGTCAGAGCTGAAATTCATGAAATTGTTAGAAATATCTGAGATTTACATGAAAAATAATTTTATTTGTGTACAAGACAATTTTTGCAGATCAGAATAATGTAATACTGTGGAAGTAAAATGTATTTATTAACATTAGAACAATTGGATGAGGGTTAAGATCCGGTAAGTGTTAAGGATAGGGTTGAGATAAAACTAGGGGTTAAGGTTGGGATTAGGGTATGAAAAGGCACTGACCATAGTCTAATGTCCTGTCACCCATTTCAAATGAAAGATCTGCCCTCTCTCCATTTGAAATGCAAGTCAACCAATCACATGCATTTGTGCATTAGTAACTTCTACACCTTGATAAAAGTGTGTGCTGTACTTGAAAAAAGCCTTTTTTGTGTGTATGTCACTAATGTATAATGAGTACTATATACCTATTTCACAAAAACATGTGGTACTGTGCTGATTGACCTGGCCGTTAAGTTGGCACGGTCTTCAAAGGAGGAATTGCCGAGTGAAGAGAGAGCTGGAACATTTGTCTGCCAGAATTCGTTTCGGTCTGCAGTGGTTCACAGGACCAGTTGTGGCACAGCTGAGTCTAAACCAACCAACATATAACTTGTATATTGTTAATAGGTAGTTCATTATTGAATGTATTATTTTGCTGATTCAGTTCTCTTTTCTTTCATTCTTTCCAACAGAATTTCCAGTTTTTACCATAGATCTAGTGGCTTCTTGGTAAGGGATTGAGCCAAGAACTGCCAAGCATGTGCATGTCACTCAGCCAGAGCAACTCAGGGGAATGAGTTACTCTTCAATCAAAGTACTCTGTAAGACTTTGATTGTTATCTGCTAAATTATATTATTAAATTAAATATTTTTATCTTTTTGTAAATTAGCAGAGACATCGTATTAATGTCAATAATATTTTTATTAAGAATTTCATCTCTTGTTCATTGTTAAGTTTGATGATGGTGGAACCAACTGTGAGGACACCAGCGATGATAGGCAGAACAGGCGAGGTTTTAATAATGTTCCAAACGAATATCTTCAGACAAATGTACAAATAAATCACCGGAAAGCAGACAACGGAATCTAAAGTGCCCAAGGCCAAAACAGGCTCAACTCCAACATAAAGGAATCAACGACAAACTAGATAGACAAATCTGCTGGTTAAATACCTCATTAAACACAAATTGGGAACAGGTGAGAAGGGATGCACAGTTCATGTCCCCTAAGACCTGTACAGATGTCGCTCATCTAATTGCAGCGTTTTCTTACTGCGGTAACATGAAGTAGGTGGCGTCAAGCTGTGATTGCACTATTTCAAATGCACGGGAGAGCTAGAATGCTGAAAATGCTACGAGTTCTTGAAAATCGTTTTCTAAATGATAGTACACAATGTTATAACATAACAGGTTGAATTTAAAAGCGAAATGTTTCTAGTTGCGACTTCATCACTGCTATAATTACGAAATGTTTCTATAAAGAAATACACCAATAGCCTACACAGAAATAAAGACCATTTTGACACATGAATAATCTTAAGAAATCATAAAATACAACGCAGATGTAAGAATACAACACGGACCCAGATGGTGGAGTGGTTTTCTACGCAGAGTATAGTTTTAATTCAAAATCCAAAATGCCGTAGTCAGGCAGGCAATGTTCGATACACAGCAAAGCAGATTGGCATAGGTACAAAATCAGGCAGGCTCAAAACATGGTCAAGAATAAACAGGCAGGAAGACTCATCAGTACACAGGAAAAGCTAATAAGTAAAGAGACCTCTATAGAAAGGCTTAATATGTCGTACAAATACAAAACAATATCTCACAAAGCAGGCGCATCAAACTGAACAAAAATGGGAACAACTAATGAGATCCAGGAAGGGGAACAGGTGATCAATTTTCAGGTGATTGGGAACCGGGGAGTGAGCTGCGTTTGTGGAGAACGGGAAGTGCGCTGTGTTCTGGAGGCCGAGGGTGTGAAATAACAGGTGTACTGGGAGTCGGTCTTACACCAGAGCTATTTGTTAAGATCAGAGTTTTGAAGGACGGTATGGTAGAAAAACACATCTTATGACAATTCGCAAATTTACTTGAAAACCGGCAATAGGCTTTATACTCTCCTTACTTAACAGATGAGAACAAAAGATGACAGAACGTTTTACAAATACAGTACCTTTTTCCCAGAAAAATAATGTACTACCTTTGAAGCACAATTTTTCTTCATCTTATTTTGATGAAACCATGTAGATGGTAACATAGGTGGTGGCTAAAAGGAGGGAGACTCGGAATGCTGGATCTGAGGGGGCGGATCCACGTGACATTCATGTTGTTTAATAAATTACACAGTACAATGGAACATTAAATATAGACACATTATTTGTCCACAGACAACCTCCTGAAATTGATATACATTATGTAATTCATATGAACAACTATGATACAAATGTAGAATAAAACCTCCTATTACCTGCATATCCAACAGTTTTGAAGTATATCTTCTACAGTGTAATCATTTGATCAAGAAAAGAAAGAGAAGACAGTCCAATTTGATTTCGATGAGCTATTCCGCTTTCTCACACATCTTGCTCTGGGGTTGAAAGATGAAGACCTGGTTCGTATGCATCCATGAACAGTCAGTAGGATCATCCTTTACACACTGCTTAGAGCAGTGACCTTGTGGATGTCACAAGAGGAAGTGAAGGCGAACTTACCGTAGGATTTTCAAAGCTACCCAGACAGGTCGTTGTTGACTCCACTAAGCTTAGGTGTCAGACACAGCCCTCTCCTGCTACAGTGAGATAATTTGTAACTACAGTATGAATATCATGGCACAATGAAGGCTTGGCTTCAGATTTGGAAGTGAAGGAAAAAACGTTGTTTAAATCCAAAATTTCTCTAGACATTTCCAGAAGCATCAACTGGCTCCTTACTATGGTATTCCTGCTCTCAAACTTCCAATGGAGCTCTCTTGTGAAGAAATGGAATTAAAAGAAATGGAAATATATTAAAGATCAAAATCTTTACTGTACATTGTGTAATTCGTTGAGAACAAAATAAGGTAACAACAGTCAACGGAAACAAATCACCAACCGATTGAGGGCTGGATTCAAACTCACACCGAAAATCAAAGTGAACAATTGAAACCACAGGCTGTTCCAACTTGCGTGAATTTCATCACGGCAACTCATAATGGAATTTCATCACGGCAACTCATAATGTGACTCAGTAGTGTGTATGGCCCCCACGTGCCTGTATGCACTCCCGACAACATCTGGGCATGCTCCTGATGAGACGGTGGATGGTGGCCTGGGGGATCTCCTTCCGGACCTGGATCAGGGCATCAGTGAGCTCCTGGACAGTCTGTGGTGGTGTCGGATGCCAATGGCGGACCTGCCAATTCTGGTGTTCTCTTGCGAATGCCAATCGAGATGCGTGGTGCTGGGCTGTGAGCACAGGTCCCACTAGAGGACGTTGGGTCCTTGTGCCACCCTCATGGAGTTGGTTTCTGACAATTTGATCAAAAACATGCACACCAGTAGCTCGCTGGAGGTCATTTTGTAGGGCTCTGGCAATGCTCCTCCTGTTCCTCCTCGCACAAAGGAGCAGATACCGGTCCTGCTGCTGGGTTGATGCCCTTTTACGGCCCTGTCCAGCTCTCCTCGTGTAACGGCCCGTTACCTGATATCTTCTCCATACTCAGGAAAGATAAGGAGAGAGCAATTGTCAGTGACCACCACCTGCAAAACCATTCCCTTTTTCGGGATTGTCTTGCTTTTGCCTCTCAAGTGCACTTGTCCCTTTCATTTGCATCAAAACAGATAACATTGATTCCTAATCGCTTATGCTTTTTAACTGGACAGATTGACATCCTTGAAGTTTAATTGACTTGGTGTCATACAGTGATGATTACGGGTTCCCTTTTTTTTAGCAGTGTATCATACATATAATTCTACTGTCCTTGCTAGTGTTTTATCATAATGTGGACACTGATCCCCAGCTATGTGTTCTTCTACCTCACCAAACATTATAAGAGAAAACTCAGTGCTGTTTTCTTGGCAAAAGGGGGGTGCCAACAGTGCTTAATATGGGAAGGCCTAGGATTGTGACATGTTCTTGAGAAAAATATTCACTTCTATCAAGAATTTGTTTTTTTATTTGAAAATGTTACCACAATTGAAGGTTAGATTTTTCTCATAATTTGAGTGTACAATGAAGCTAAAAAAATATTTTTCAAAGCCTTTCTTTGCTTCTCTTTACCACTTCTGGAAGTCACTGTGTATACTTAAAAGCTGATCTTATTTGATATTAATAGAACATGCACTTTGAAAAACTTAATACAGAACATCTTATTTTTGTCTACTATGAAAAAATGTATGAGTTTTTCACCCAATTATGTTCGATATCTCTTGTGGCTTTGTGGTTTCTGGTTGAACCCAGGGCAATTCCAAGGTCACAGAGCTTTAAAGCAGCACTGATTTTCTCCTTATCACTACAAAGAGTTCCTGATGCACCCACATACATGCACACTTACAAACATACACACAAACAGACTGACTGCTTCTAAACTTTTTATAAGTACTCCAACCCTGGACAGCCAAGCGTCAACAAAGGTAGTGAAGGAGAGTAGGGGAGAGGTGAAGGAAACTGGCCTGACCTCCATACTGATGGGGTGACTTTGATTTTCTTCCTGTGTGTGTTCAAGTGGTCCCATTAAAAGCCTTTTATTAACAGTGACCTTTCTATTTCTCCTTCCAGGGAGAAATCTCTCTTTACGTCCTCAGATGCAATGACAGGCCATCCCTGGAAACAAAAGGCCAAGTGACAGTTTGACACAAAGTCAATATGGAAGACTTGTTTGTGTTTGAGCACATTGTGCGCTGACCCCTTTGTTTGCCGCAGTGAACCTAAGCGGGATTACGCAGTTATGTTGGCATTCCACTTCCTTGTCTTCACTCACCTGTATTTCCAGCATAGTGTTGTTGGCTAACTATATTGTACTGACACTTGTGTAAGCGGATATGATAAAGAACTTCAAAAGAATAGGCCATTGTTTACTTTGCCAATGACATTTACCCAAGCTGTTGTGCAGAAAGCATGTGGCACTTCTTTCTTCAATAAGTCAGTTGACAGTGATTTGGTTTGATACATTTGATTCCTTCTCCACATCTTTGACACACAGCTGCTTGCCATTATCACTTCCTCTCCGTGTGGATATAACCTCTCACCTTGGAATGTGTCACTGCTGTGAGACTACACTAAAATCAGTCTTTTATATTGGGACGTGGGGGTCACCAGTATATTTAACACACAAACACACATACATAAACTGTCTCTCACATACAAACACACACACCAGACAGACTCACACAGTTCTAGACATCAGAAGACTGGCAATATTTTTGTGGCTCTATGTTGAAGTGGAGCAGACATATTATAACACATACTAGCTCTCCTCGGAACCATGCTTTCTCTGACGTCCAGGGTTCTGCATCTATTTGCATATTTGCCGTAAAACAAGATGGTCAATCAGTACAACTAATTATTGCATTAGGCATTATCATACATGGTTGTTATTTTGTGTACATCTTTGACCTATACAGTGCTGTGCAACAGTGTTAAGTCACTTGTGTAGCTTGTGAGAAATGTGTATAAAGTAATTTGTCTGCAGTAAGTGTTTATTTTCTGATAATTAAGTGTAAGTGTTAATTTTTTTGTGATGTAAAAGGTAATGAAATGCAAGTGAGACGGCTAGAACTGTCACGAGGATATTTCATTACACTGGGTTAGATGAAGACAGAAAATGCAGCAGAAGACCCAAATGCATCTGATGAATTGTTCATCTAAGAAACCATTCTTGTGGAAAGGCTAAAAGCAGAAGTGATTGCAAGAATGGTCTCTTAACTGCAACATCCCCTAAAAAACATTTCTTGTAAGACTTCCCTCATGGTCGAAAAGTATATTTTTCTCTTTAGACAGTTTTGGGTCTTCTCATGGGGATTCTATCTTCAACTTTCTTCAAATTTCACAATCTGATTCATTAGAAATGTTTTATTAAAATCAAATGACAAGAAATAACCTGGAGCATTGCTGGATAAAGCTTCCAGAGGAAACCGCCCAGTCTTTTAGACCAGGCCATGTTTTGTTAGGCCTGGCAAAATCCAGTTGACATTTTTTTTGGACTCAGTTTATAGTAGTAACTTCCTAGGATTTAGGAACCTAGGAAGAAACCTAGAGAGAAGCTGGACTCTGAAGGCCGGCCAGTCCTATTGCCTGTGCCGAGTGAAGATTATACAAAACATTACCTTTTCAGGCCACATCAATGTTTTTCATGTTCAGATGACCAGCGGATCAAGAAATGTATTTGTTTCTAGTTATCTAGAGTCTTTAGGATGAATCCAGGGGCCATATTCACAAAACATTTTATCTTATCGCTAAGAGTTTCCTCTTAAAACCTATTCACAAAGCTGCTAAGACCAACTTTTACTAAGGAATGGGGAGAAGTCTTAAGCTAAGAGAAAGGGCGGGGTTGACCCCGTTGATCTCATGTTCCGCAAACAAGCTTACTTACTATGCCCACATTTAAAGATTGTTTGTGACTTGGTTTTAGTGATTCACTCTTGTACTCTTGACTACCCCTAACTTTTCACAGATTTAAGAGCAGGTTTTAGCACTAAAACGCGTTGTGAAATACTCTTAGGCCAAAAATGTAGGAGTACTAACGTTAAGACTGATACGCCCATTTTTTTAAGAGTTATTCCTAATTCAGCAAGGCAGGAGCTACTTTTAACCCCTGGGGCCGTATTCACAAAACATTTTACCTTACAACTTGGACTCCCAAACAGCACTAAAAGTTCCTAGCTAAGGAACTTTTAATAGGTTCCTCTTAAAACCTATTCACAAAGCTGCTAAGATCAACTTTTACTAAGGAATGGGGAGAAATCTTAAGCTAAAAGAAAAGGCAGGGTTGACCTCATTGCTATGGATGATGTTGTGTTCCACGAACCAAGAATTACATTCTGACAAGTCAAAATATGTTCAGCTAATTGTCAGCCTCTTACATGTCTGGCAGCTTGAAAAGAAACGTGTTCATCTTTTGATGGTTTAATAATTTGTGCAATTATGTGTCCCATCTATGGCACCAACTACACCGGGTGGTCCAGCTGTGGCCATGAAGACTTTGTTTCGTTGTAGTATGCGAATGAGGAAACGGAAGGATTTGTCAGACCATATGGGGTCTGGAGAGGGCATTTATTGTTTGATGTAATATTCTACTGACCGATGACCAGTGTTGGGGAACGTTACTTTTCAAAGTAACTAATTACAGTTACTAGTTCCTGTTCCCATAAAGTAACTAGTTACGTTACTTAGTTACTTGCAGTAGAAAGTAAGGCGTTAAGTTACTTAGTTACTTTAAGATAAGTCCTTTGATTCTATAGTCACGTGTTGGTCACTTATGCCCAAAAGGCAGATATTTAATTGGACGTCCTATAATTACGTAGTCGGGTATTGCGTAGTCAGTGTCACTCAACAGCATATACAGTATCTCACAAAAGTGAGTACACCCCTCACATTTTTACAAATATTTGATTATATCTTTTCATGTGACAACACTGAAGAAATTACACTTTGCTACAATGTAAAGTAGTGAGTGTACAGCTTGTATAACAGTGTAAATTGGCTGTCCCCAATTTACACTGCCATTAACACATTAACACACTAACACACTGCCTCAACACACAGCCATTAATGTCTAAACCGCTGGCAACAAAAGTGAGTACACCCCTAAGTGAAAATGTCCAAATTGGGCCCAATTAGCCATTTTCCCTCCCCGGTGTCATGTGACTCGTTAGTGTTACAAGGTCTCAGGTGTGAATGGGGAGCAGGTGTATTAAATTTGGTGTTATTGCTCTCACATTTCCTCATACGGGTCACTGGAAGTTCAACATGGCACCTCATGGCAAAGAACTCTCTGAGGATCTGAAAAAAATAATTATTGCTCTACATAAAAATGGTCTAGGCTATAAGAAGATTGCCAAGACCCTGAAACTGAGATGCAGCATGGTGGCCAAGACCATACAGCAGTTTAACAGGACAGGTTCCACTCAGAACAGGCCTCGCCATGGTCGACCAAAGAAGTTGAGTGCACGTGCTCAGTGTCATATCCAGAGGTTGTCTTTGGGAAATAGATATATGAGTGCTGCCAGCATTGCTGCAGAGGTTGAAGGGGTCGGGGTTCAGCCTGTCAGTGCTCAGACCAAACTACACTTAATCATAGACACTACTGAAGAGATGAGTAAACACTTAAAGGGGAAAAACGGGAAAGCAAATTTGTAAACATAAAAATGCTATTTTATAATAAAAAGTATGACTAATCAGAGCCACTGGCAAATGTGTGGAGAGCTGGCATTTGCCCCAGTTAAGGCACCTGCACACGGCTGCGGTAGTGGTGAAGGTGCCATAGACTTTCAGTTGGAGTAGGGCAATGGGCAGCAAAACAAAAGAAGTTTTGCTAGCGGCACAGTGCGTGGTGCTTGATCCCAAGAGTCGTGTCGCTTTCTGTACTCTCTTGCTCGTGGGTCGAGGCGTTTAAATTTGTTAAACTCTTGAGCGCCCGCCACCCATGTCGACCAATGAACAGTGTTCATCTTGTCAACCAAACGCTCATTCATTAACAACATATAAACATCTTTATATGACAGGAAAAAAACAGGATAAATACATTATTGCTGTTTCAGATTTCCAGCAATTATACAATTCAACTTTGCACGCTGCAGGCCTACAGGGACCTAAGCCAAAAAAATGCAACGGGGAGGAACGTTAATGCCATGGTAGGCTTATCAGGTGGGTGTTATATCCGTGTTATATGGACACGAAGGAGGAGAGTGGGTTTATAATATCGGAGTATATAGTGGTTTGACTGGCTAGGTTCACACATGCACAACTAGTTATGTTATTAATTGAATGGCAATCGTTATGTGATTTTGTTTTTATTTTATAACAATATAGCCAAATAATTACAACAAGAATAATATTGCACACAGATGAGAATTGCAAATAATCTGCTTACCAATACAATTACATTGTTTAAAATGAGCACACAGAAAAAATACAATTTCAATTCAATGCCGTGGATAATCGACCACATTTAATGTATCTACTATTATAAATGTAAAAAAAAAACGTTTTGCAATGGAAAATATGAACGTGAATTTCTTGCAATTGAACAAGTTGGTAGAACACATTTCAGCCTGTTTACTTCAAGCACCCCTGACTGCAGCGGGCAGTTCAGGGCGAGGATCAATGTGGGCGGAGTTAAACGTTTGACCCCGCCCACATTTGACCCCGGCCATCATTTTTGTCCATCTGAGGTTTGACAGTCACACACTGAATACAAACACACACGTTTGTGCATGGCACATGTTGAATACAAACATAGTTCATTTTAGATGATAGCAAGACATTTTACATTAAGTTAAGTGATACCTGCCAGAGCATGTTACGCTCTGCTCCACCGCTCCATGTCTTTCCCATCGCTCTGCTCAAAACCGCTATTCGCTCACAGGAAAAATAACTGCCACTCCAAATTCGCTCCATTCATTTTGTTTAGTCATAACTCAAACAAAATCTGTCAGTTTTGTCGTTATGTATGTCGAGTATTCGTTTTTACATAACCAAGCCATACAGTATTTTAAAAGTCTAGCTTGTTTTTTAACAACATGAAAGGATGAGGACACAAAGTAGTCATTATTTAAAATAGTCTACAGATCTGTCTATCAGTCTTTTAGCCAAAATGTATAAACCCAAACAAGTACCACTATATTATTCGTTTATTATTAATTTTATACGGCAACGAAATAGTAAAGCATTTCCGATACACTATCGGCTGGCAAGAACAGATGCTCGGGTGTCAAGATCAGATGCTCAGCGTTTTTAAACAACATTTTGCCTATAGAATGTATAAAATGAAATAGTATATTTACTTGCTTTGAATTCAATTAAATTGAAACGAAGAAAGCCGTATCAGCACGCAGCCAAAAAGGAACAAAAATATATATTCTATCAATGGGCTACATGTCAAGAAATTTACATTGCATATATTGGCTGTAAAAACGAAACTCTAAAACTGACTTGAAATTAAATAAAAACGTTTTGCTAAATGTCTGTCTACAATAACTTGGAAAACACTTAGAAAGACGAGTTTGGCCAGAGTCTGTGGCCTCAGGATGATATTATGGTGCATGATGCATTTCTTATCATTGCTGTACTTCTCTACCGTTTGCAACCACTGCTCCTTTTGTGTCCAGCGAGGACCGTTGCGGCTGTGTGAAGTACGAGCGGTCGCGTTTGTCTCTAAATTGGTTACTTACCTGATCATCCCTTATCACCCACTCGGTTTTAAATCTACGATCCAAGACAGCAGCTGGGACAAGATGCTTATCTTAAATGTAACGAGAGGAAACATTCTATTATAGTGTAGTTTTTCCATAATATTATAGCTTATTAACAGAAAATATAACTACTACCACATTAAATGTGATGTATTATATATATATATATATATATATATATCACTTTGTTCCTTTCTGATAGCATGTGCATGTTTTCCATAATGATTTATTAGTTGTGGCTACTACATCACAGAACTCCCTCTCCTGCATGTTCTTGGTTCTCCTCATTTCTGTAAGTTACCTTTATTTTGCACCAATGGGTTTTATGAGTTTCTTTATTAAATTATTGAGTAAACGTCATGAAAGCTTAAGCAACAACGTTTATATTTGTATCTACAGTGGATGTAAAAAGTCTACACACCCCTGTTAAAATGCCAGGTTTTTGTGATGTAAAAGAATGAGACAAAGATAAATCATGTTAGAACTTTTTCCACTTTTAATGTGACCTATAATGTGAACAATTCAATTGAAAAACAAACTGAAATCTTCGAGGGGGAAAAATGAAAAAAAACAACCTTACAATAACCTGGTTGCATAAGTGTGCACACCCTCTTATAACTGGGGATGTGGCTGTGTTCAGAATTAACCAATCACATTCAAACACATGTTAAATAGAAGTCATTACAAAGTGATTTGTAATCATTTAAAGTGACTCTGATTAATCACAAATAAAGTTCAGCTGTTCTAGTAGGATTTTTCTGACATTTTCTTAGTTGCATCTGAAAACAAAAGCCATGGTCCGCAGAGAGCTTCCAAAGCATCAGAGGGATCTCATTGTTGAAAGATATCAGTCAGGAGAAGGGTACAAAAGAATTTCCAAAGCATTATATATACCATGGAACACAGTGAAGACAGTCATCATCAAGTGGAGAAAATATGGCACAACAGAGACATTACCTAGAACTGGACGTCCCTCCAAAATTGATGAAAAGGCGAGAAGAAAACTGGTCAGGGAGGCTTCCAAGAGGCCTACAGCAACATTAAAGGAACTGCAGGAATTTCTGGCAAGTACTGGCTGTGTGCTACATGTGACAACAATCTCCCGTATTCTTCATATGAATGGGCTATGGGGTAGGGTGGCAAGACAGAAGCCTTTTCTTACAAAGAAAAATATCCAAGCCCGGCTGAAGTTTGCAAAAACAAACATCAAGTCCCCCAAAAGCACGTGGGAAAATGTGTTATGGTCTGATGAAACCAAGGTTGAACTTTTTGGCCATATTCTAAAAGGTATGTTTG
>JACXGI010005289.1:0-47981 GCA_016801175.1 Esox masquinongy | reverse complement strand
AAATAAGTATTCGACCCCTCTGCAAAACATGACTTAGTACTTGGTGGCAAAACCCTTGTTGGCAATCACAGAGGTCAGACGTTTCTTGTAGTTGGCCACCAGGTTTGCACACATCTCAGGAGGGATTTTGTCCCACTCCTCTTTGCAGATCTTCTCCAAGTCATTAAGGTTTTGAGGCTGACGTTTGGCAATTCGAACCTTCAGCTCCCTCCACAGATTTTCTATGGGATTAAGGTCTGGAGACTGGCTAGGCCACTCCAGGACCTTAATGTGCTTCTTCTTGAGCCACTCCTATGTTGCCTTGGCGTTATGTTTTGGGTCATTGTCATGCTGGAATACCCATCCATGACCTATTTCAATGCCCTGGCTGAGAGAAGGAGGTTCTCACCCAAGATTTGACGGTACATGGCCCCGTCCATCGTCCCTTTGATGCGGTGAAGTTGTCCTGTCCCCTTAGCAGAAAAACACTGCAAAAGCATAATGTTTCCACCTCCATGTTTGACGGTGGGGATGGTGTTCTTGGGGTCATAGGCAGCATTCCTCCTCCTCCAAACACGGCGAGTTGAGTTGATGCCAAAGAGCTCGATTTTGGTCTCATCTGACCATAACATTTTCACCCAGTTCTCCTCTGAATCATTCAGATGTTCATTGGCAAACTTCAGACTGGCCTGCACATGTGCTTTCTTGAGCAGGGGGACCTTGCGGGCGCTGCATGATTTCAGTCCTTCACGGCGTAGTGTGTTACCAATTGTTTTCTTGGTGACTATGGTCCCAGCTGCCTTGAGATCATTGACAAGATACTCCCGTGTAGTTCTGGGCTGATTCCTCACCGTTCTCATGATCATTTCAACTCCTCGAGGTGAGATCTTGCATGGAGCCCCAGACCGAGGGAGATTGACAGTTCTTTTGTGTTTCTTCCATTTGTGAATAATCGCACCAACTGTTGTCACCTTCTCACCAAGCTGCTTCGTGAAGGTCTTGTAGCCCATTCCAACCTTGTGTAGGTCTACAATCTTGTCCCTGACATCCTTGGACAGCCCTTTGGTCTTGGCCATGGTGGAGAGTTTGGAATCTGATTGATTGATTGCTTCTGTGGACAGGTGTCTTTTATACAGGTAACAAGCTGAGATTAGGAGCACTCTCTTTAAGAGTCTGCTCCTAATCTCAGCTCGTTACCTGTATAAAAGACGCCTGGGAGCCAGAAATCTTTCTGATTGAAAGGGGATCAAATACTTATTTCACTCATTATAATGCAAATGAATTTATAACATTTTTGACATGCGTTTTTCTGGATTATTTTGTTGTTATTCTGTCTCTCACTGTTCAAATAAACCTACCATTAAAATTATAGTCTGATCATTACTTTGTCAGTGGGCAAATGTACAAAATCAGCAGGGGATCAAAAAATATTTTCCCTCACTGTAATCAAAGTCTGCTACATGACAAAATATTTGTAACCTAAACAAGAGAATTTATAACCAACTTCTTTCTAGATAACATGGTCCTGATCCTCATATGGTACGGACGCTTTCAAATGTATATTAGAGGCTACATTCAATACAATATTCAGCTATAAAAAAGAATGCCTATCAAAGCAGATGAAAATAGGAAATAAGATTAAAAAAATCTAAAGTGAATTGGATGGAAAATGGGGGAAAATGCACACAATTGCCACCAAATGCTGGATAGGAATTCAAAAAAAAAAAATTAAAGGAGAAAACAAAATAAGTTGTGGAATTTTTCTCCCTACAATCTCAAATTAATCCATTGAATGAAGTGAACTGAAAGGCTATTTTGGGGGATAATAATGTAAAATCAACAAATGCACCAAGAGATTAGGGAAAATGCCTTATTGCCTTAACAGTAGATGAACTTCTTGAATCTATTAAGTCACTTAAGACTGATTTTTTGCTTTTTGTTTTTATCTCGTTCATATCCTTATGAATGCAATGTGTAAAATATTATTACAACTTTAGATAACTGGTTATGTGGTAAAAACAAAGGTAATGACGTAGCAATTGTAAGTACTGGGTACATGACATTTTGTGTTGTGGTGCATTTTTTATTGTTGCATGCTGGTGATCGAACATCGAATACAGTGCAACTTTTTTCTCCGACAGCATTTACTATTTGAGTGACGTTTTGGCAAAATGTTTCTTTGAAACCACGGTACTTGCAACCGTTGTGTACGTGTGCTGCTTTTGACTTAGCTTAGGACGGTTTGACTCTGTCATCAAAGAATCACTTCTCCTACACAGGTCTGCCAAAGAAAGGTCTCAAGTTATGCTCTGTATCAATCAATCTATCAAATGTATTTATAAAGCCCTTTTTATATCAGCAGTTGTCTTTTACAAAACGCCCAGCCTGAAACTCCAAGGAGCAAGCAACTAGTGTTGAAGTACAGTGGCTAGGAAAAACTCCCTAGAAAAAAGGGGCTAAAATTCAGGAAGAAACATAGAGAGGAACCATGCTCGGAGGGGTGACCAGTCCTCTTCTGGCTGTGCTGGGTGAACATTTTAAGAGTACAAGTTGAAGTAATTAATAGATGCACGTGGGCTCTGTCCAGAGTCTATACAACGTTATCCAGGTCAGAAGCATGACCAGAGGGACAAGGACAGGGACAACCCGGGGTGGGGGGGGATCAGTAGAATGGCAGCTGGAATCGTCATGAATGAGTGTTTTGAGCCTGGTACTCCGGAGGTGTAGGCCAAGACCTCATGTCCTCCTTAGTTTAAATGGAGCAGGAGACAAGGACATTTTAGAGAGCGCATTCCTTAGATTTACAAGGATTTACAATGGAGAAGGAGAACTGTCCCTACTCCCCCGGCACAATAATGTAGCAGCGTAAAACCTCGGGACTGAGACAGAGGGGTCCAGTGACACTATGGCCCTATCTGGGGGTGGCCCCGGACAGGGCCCAACAGGCAGGAAGTCAATCCACCCACATTGCCAAGCATCAACCAAAGGGATGTATACACAGGCATTCGAATTCTCTATATGTATGGTGTCAGATCTTTTTCCCCAACTAGCTCCAATAGTCACGGTTTGCCACTGATGTCTTAGCATCGGCAATGTCTTCACACAAGTAATTTACATTAAATAGTGAAGAAATACGGCCCAGTTACAGACACTCAAAGTGCTGTATTTACTGACAGATTGTCAGAAATCATGCTAGCAGCTGCAAACCTAAACAGCTTTGATGAATCACTAAACAAATCAGCCAAAAGCTGTTTAGAATCAAATGATTCCAGCATATCATTAATAATTTTCATGGTAGTTGGGCCTGAATTGGTTTTCAAAAGAAGCACAGCAGTACTGTTGTGCTTCTTTTAAAAAGTAATTCAGGAACAACTGGATTATAAGAAAATAACTGAAAATAAGACAATAACCTTTTTCCACTTAATTGTTTCAATTGAGCATCCTAGCTTTGACAAGGTGAGATGATGTTACAGCAACTCAGCCACCTTATTTTTCATATAGTATTGCTGCATATTAAATACTGTGTTAGACATGCAATGAACTGGGTATTAATTTATTTACTTTTCTGTTTGTTAAGTATTGTATTTCATACAGCTTTTATGAAGAGATTCAAATAAAAAATGACAAAAATACAATGCATCATTATGGCAAAAATATTTTAAATGCATGAGCTTTTGCGTTATGTGAGAAATACAAGTATGGCATAAATACACAGACATAGCTATATTTTAATTAACATTCACATTAGTTTAAAAAGTCAACATACTAATGTATTTATTGTTCATGAAGCCTCCTCAATCTAAAAAACTGTTGAATGAATCATCAAGTTTTCAATGTAGATAAAATTTCCTAATGCTGATGAGACATTCTTTGTGGGGACTGTGGATATTTAGAATTTTTAGGATTACCCACCAGATGCCTATTTCATCACATATTTAATCTTTCGGAAACACATTTGATCAGCTCATTCACTGACTGAAGTCTCATTGGTTGTCTGTTAACTGAAATGGTGTATAAAAAGCAGATTTTAGCTGTTTAGCTACAACCCAGCATCAATGTAAGCTTCAGAACAAACTTTTTCTTGAACAGGTAAGAGTTTCAAAGAATACTCTACGGAAGCATAAATTGGGAATGAGTGTCTACCGTAGATTTGAAAATGCTGTATTTTGTATTTCAAGGATTTCCTGATGACCATGAAACTACTAGTCCTTGTGGTTTGCCTGATTGGATTGTGTTCCTCCATTCCTGTAAGTTTTCAAGAATAACAAAATGTTTTGTGCTATTTACACATCAATAGTTGAATAGACTCCACATATTCCCCAGATTTGTTTGCTCTGAAATATCAAAAATTGTTTTGCTATCATGGACTAATATTTAATGTAGATGTACACGGCAATAACATGTATTCTGGGATTCTTTTTGTGGGAGCAGGTGTCCAAGGAACATGATAGAGAGGAGCGCTCTTCGAGTAATGAGGTCTGTATTGTCTATTACAGATAATTTGTCTGTAATAGTACCACAACAGAGTTTACACTATTAGAAAAAACAAGACTAGACTATGTTTGTTTCCCTACATTCCTGTAACTTTGATCTTTCTTTCTATTACAGGGGTACAGGAGTTTTGGGGGGTTCTACCCCTATCCGCAGCCTCAGTACTTCCCACCAGCTCCCCAGAGTGACTCTGACCTCATGGCCCTGCTGCCTTTACTATTGGCAAGACCAGTTCCTGCACCAGTTCCTGCCCCACCTGCCCCATCCTTCCTATCTTACCTAACTTCCTTGCTTGGAAGGTAATAAAAATGAGATGGTCATTGATGGAAGACTGGCTAGAAAATTGACTACAATGTCAACTCTATTGCAAAGCTAAGAATTCCACTATAAATAAATAAATCAAATTTAGACTGGTCTTCATGTATGATTTTTGAAAGGAGTGGAGCAGCACTTCTCCCTTTTGTATATTTTGTGCTTTATTTCCGCAATAGTAAAGTTGTGATAAACAGAAAAGATGGGAGTGTTAGCCAAAAGGCAGTGCGATGGACTAAAACCCATAAGCCAGTGGCTATACTCAACTGGAATATACAAGCCACTTTTATGTGTTTGTCTTTGTCTGTTCTGTTCTGTGCTTCACAGAATTTAGGAACAATTCTATTTTAGATGTTTGCAGAACATGTGTAGACATGAAACCTCTCAAACATAAGTTTAAGGCTCTAAAAGGTTTGCCCCACAAAAAATAATCAAAGTTGGACAGTTCGACTATGTTAATGTAAATGAAATAATTGCAATAATAATTTTTATACAGTTAATAGATAATTTATATCATTACAAAATGCAGCTGTCATCAAAAGATGACCATCATGATCTGCCAGAACATTAGTTGTTGTATAACAACCTGAATTACTGAGATGTTGAAAACATGAGTGGACATGAAACTTGTCCAACCTAAGGTGTGGGCTATACAATGTTCAAACAAGATTGTGAAAAAATTGCCATGACTAGGTGAACAGAAGTGGCACTGAAGACCTGTCATGACACAGTGGTATACTGGTGCAATATAAAGCAATATATATTTATCTACATACAGTGAATGTAGTTTTTGAGTGCTTGAACTTTTTATCGTTAACACAAACAGATGTTTTAGGTCATTTTGAGCCTTTTGTGTAGTATGACTTTAGATAGAATTTATATGTCAAAGAGTCACACAATAATGAGGACACACACAATAATTAAACAATTATCAGTAAATGCTTTGTATTTATCTCTATTACTGTAATCATGAAGTGCAATAATAGTATTGAAAATAATATGAACCAACACACTAGTTAACCATTTACTATTTTCTAATTCATTATACTGAACCCATCACACCCTTCTTTGGTAAATCCTTTACATCCATTTTGCTGTCATGTCATGCTGGTAGGCTACAACAGAGATGTTGTAGCCTAAAAACTATATTTAGGGAATATGTAAATAGTAAATAAATGAAGTTATTGGTGGTTATCTTTTAATGGCAGAAAATTTGCCAGACACAACTCATGTGTCGTTAATGGCCGGCCCATTTCACATGGTTTTTGTAGCCTTTATTATACCTAGTGATGTCCATTTTAGGCTTCATCACTGTTCTTCTAGCAGCAGGATATTATATGGCAATGCTAAATCAGTATTTTGTTTTCAAAATAAAAGCCATCATTGAAATATATAAGGTAATATAGTTATCAATCTAGTCTGTACCTTTTATGTTTAATGTCCATCCCGATGTTATTCTTGTCTGTTCTTTTTCACAGACTAGATTGTTAACTATATTGCCTTATGCATTTCAATGATGACTTTTATTGTGATAAAGAAAATCTGAGTGTTGCCAGCATAATATCCTGCTGCTAAAATAACACTAATGAAGCCTCGAATGGCCATCACTAATTATACTGGGCGCTGACAAGGCATAAAAACTAAAGCCATACACATCTGACAATCATGACAGATCCATAGTGTGATTTGCATATTAATGACTGAGACCATTTATTGTATCTCTTTATAACAAGATTGTACCTCTCGTTATAGTGACATAGCTATATCCTTGTAACGACACAGCTCTATCCTTGTAACGACAAAGCTATCTTGTTAAAACAAGCAAAACTTAGAGGTGTGGCACCCAAAAAAAAAATTCTCCTTAAGGGCTTCTGTATTGAAGTGCTACCAACATGACAAAATAAGTTGTTGTCAGTGTGTTGGCTAATATCTACACTGGCAGCCAAAAGTTTGTAATAATGTCCAGGTTTTGCTGTTTTCGGAAGGAAATTGGTACTTTTATTCACCAAAGTGGCATTCAACTGATCACAAAGTCAGGACATTACTGATGTAAAAAACAGCACCATCACTATTTGAAAATAGTAATTACAAAATCACTTCCCATTATATCAAACTATCAAACATTGCTGAAAGCTATTTGGTTTGTTAACTGAAGATTAATATTGTCTGACTGGCATGTCTTAAGGTCAATATTAGATAAAAAATGACGAAAAAGAAACCGTTTCTCTAGAATCATGTCAGTCAATCAATGTTTTAAGGAATGAAGGTTGTACAATGCTTGAAATTTCCAAAAAACTAAAGACTTCATGTTAATGTGTACACTAGTCTTCAAAGACAATGATTGACTGACAAGTTTCTAGAGAAAGCTGTTTCTTTTTTGATATTTATTACCTAATATTGACTTTAAGACATGCCAGTCTGTTACATACTGGCAACTCAAAACGAAACACAAAGACCATGTGAAGCTTGATTTAACAAATCAAATAGCTTTCAGCTATGTTTGACATAAAGGGGAGTGAATTACTCAAGGATAAGATGATGGAGTGATGGCTGCTGGAAATGGGGCCTGTCTAGATTTGATAAAAAAATTTGATGAAAAATTAGTGATGGTGCTGTTTTTTACATCAGAAATGTCCTGACTATACTTTCTGATCAGTTGAATCAGTTGAATATTTTGCCTGCCAGTGTATATTACAAGACAATAAATATAGATTGCACCACATCCATAGCTTCTGTATTAAAGACAGCAGTCTAGATAGTAACAATAATTCAAGGAACTATTCAATAAAAATATTTTAGTATTTTATTAACTCATACCCAAATATGGATTGTTGATTCATACTAAGCTTGTATTAACATACTTATGTTATGCTAGTATGTGTTGCCAAAGCAAAATAATTAAATAATATACAGAACACATAATTCCAGCTTGAACCTGGCAGGACCAAACAGGTTTAGCCCAGACAGTGTTTTAAAGAACTGATCCAAGCCAGGCCAAGCCGTGTTCTTACTACTGTGTGTACATATTTATTAAATGCCGTTGCAAAAATTCAGTGCGTGTGACTGCTGTACTTTGTCTCACTGCCATCTATTTTAGGAGCAGACAGGTTCTGTAGTGCTTTGTTTTTCTGCTTCCTGGTATTAACTAAATGTTATGTTACCAAAATCCCTATCCCTATTAATTTGTTGTGACTGAAAAGACATTCTCTATTCAAATGGCTCATAGGTAGAGTGTAATGTAGGATAGCCAAACATCTAGTTTACCACATAAATTTCCAAATTACAACAACATATTGGGTGGGGAAAGAAAAAGGTGGTACATTTCAATCACAAAGTGTGTTTTGTATAACTTTTAATCAATAAATTCCAAAATTCTCAGTGTATATGATTTGTTTTGATAAATATAACTCTGTGTGCCCAATTCCAGAGATGGAACCAAGTCACTGTGTTCCTATTAACAAGTCTCAAGTCTTCACCTCAGAAGCTAAGACCCAAGTCATATATATACAGTATCTCACAAAAGGGAGTACACCCGTCAAATTAATGCAAATATTTGATTATATCTTTTCATGTGACAACACTGAAGAAATGACACTTAGCTACAATGTTAAGTAGTGAGTGTACAGCTTGTATAACAGTGTAAATTTGCTGTCCCCTCAAAATAATACAATACACAGCCATTAATGTCTAAACCGCTGGCAACAAAAGTGAGTACACCCCTAAGTGAAAATGTCCAAATTGGGCCAAAAGTGTTAATATTTTGTGTGGCCACCATTATTTTCCAGGACTGCCTTAAGCCTTTTGGGTATGGAGTTCACCAGAGCTTCATAGGTTGCCACTGGAGTCCTCACGGAGCTGGTGGATGTTAGAGACCTTGCGCTCCTCCACCTTCCATTTGAGGATGCCCCACAGATGCTCAATAGGGGTTAGGTCTGGAGACATGCTTGGCCAGTTCATCACCTTTACCCTAAGCTTCTTTAGCTAGGCAGTGGTCGTCTTGGAGGTGTGTTTGGGGTCGTTATCATGTTGGAATACTGCCCAGCGGCCCAGTCTCCGAAGGGAGGGGATCATGCTTTGCGTCAGTATGTCACAGTACATGTTGGCATTCATGGTTCCCTCAATGAACTGTAGCTCCCCAGTGCTGGCAGCACTCATGCAGCCCCAGACCATGACACTCCCACCACCATGCTTGACTGTAGGCAAGACACACTTGTCTTTGTACTCCTCACCTGGTTGCCGCCACACACGCTTGACGCCATCTGAGCCAAATAAGTTTATCTTGGTCTCATCAGACCATAGGACATGGTTCCAGTAATCCATGTCCTTAGTCTGCTTGTCTTCAGCAAACTGTTTGCGGGCTTTCTTGTGCATCATCTTTAGAAGAGGCTTCCTTCTGGGACGACAGCCATGCAGACCAATTTCATGCAGTGTGCGGCGTATGGTCTGAGCACTGACAGGCTGACCCCCCACCCCTTCAACCTCTGCAGCAATGCTGGCAGCACTCATACGTCTAATTCCTAAAGACAACCTATGGATATGACGCTGAGCACGTGCACTCAACTTCTTTGGTTGACCATAGCGAGGCCTGTTCTGAGTGGAACCTGTCTTGTTAACCCGCTGTATGGTCTTGGCCACCGTGCTGCAGCTCAGTTTCAGGGTCTTGACAATCTTGTTATAGCCTAGGCCATCTTTATGTAGAGCAACAATTCTTTTTTTCAGATCCTGAGAGAGTTCTTTGCCATGAGGTGCCATGTTGAACTTCCAGTGACCAGTATGAGGGAGTGTGAGAACGATAACACCAAATTTAACACACCTGCTCCCCATTCACACCTGAGACCTTGTAACAATAATGAGTCACATGACACCGGGGAGGGAAAATGGCTAATTGGGCCCAATTTGGACATTTTCACATAGGGGTATACTCACTTTTGTTGCCAGCTGTTTAGACATTAATGGCTGTGTGTTGTGTTATTTTGAGGGGACAGCAAATTTACACTGTTATACAAGCTGTACACTCACTACTTTACATTGTAGCAAAGTGTCATTTCTTCAGTGTTGTCATATGAAAAGATATAATCAAATATTTGCAAAAATGTGGGGGGTGTACTCACTTTTGTGAGATACTGTATATAATATATATTTCATATATAGTCATATATATATATATATATATATATATATATATATATATATATATATATATATATACAAGTATATACATGTATATATATTCACACATACCTGTGAATAGTAAAACCAGAGAAACTGATAATATTGCAGTGGTCTCTTAATTTTTTAGTGGTCTCTTAAATTATCAGTTTCTCTGGTTTTACTATTCACAGGTATGTGTTTGAGTAAAATGAACATTTTTGTTTTATTCTATAAACTACTGACAACATTACTCCCAAATTCCAAATAAAAATATTGTCATTTAGAGTATTTATTTGTAGAAAACAACAACTGGTTAAAATAATCAAAAAAAGATGCATTGTTTTCAGACCTCAAATAATGCAAAAAAAAAACGCTATGAATTCAGCTTTGAAATTTTCAGGATGGAAGCAACCTGACGCTCACTGTATCCCTCTGCCAGTAAAGCCAGAATTGAACCCTTCTTTTCCTCACTCAAAGCTTTTCTTTTCAACTCTTTTGTCATGCTGAATAGTTATTTTTTAATTCAATTTACCTTTGAGGTACTACTTCCACTGTTTTTGCCATCCAACTGGTCCTATTGCAAGAGGATCGTGATGACCACAGCAGTGGTTTTTATACTTTTCCTCGTTAAATTAGATTTGGTTCAGGTAATCACCTAATCAGTACCTCATTAAGTAAAATGAGGTGTGCCTGTGTTGGAATTTAACAGACACTGGAATGGAATGGCTACCATACATGTAAAGATGCTGATTTAAGAAAAATTAGGTGTGGTCTCTTCATTTTTTCCAGAGCTGTATTTATATACATACATATATATTATACACATATATTTTATTTATTAATTTCAGATAAGCACATTAATGTATGGTCTTCCAGTGCCATGCTGTGTAGCCTGATTCCTCTACAGTTCTGCATTGCATTTGCAGAATATCAAATTAGATAAGAGCCTATCACTCATTTGTGCACAAGAAATAGGCTGGTGGCCTTTAGATGCCAACATGACTCAACACACGCTCCACTTGAGCTGTAGATGCAGGTACTGCTGTACCATCATGAATATGCGCACGAAAAGGTGAAGGAAGGGTGTCCCTTTTCATAGCCCAAAACTAAAGGACTTTCTGTCCTTCAGCTAATTTAAGGTTGTAACTGCAACTAAAATCTTTTGCCTCTTGCGGTATTTTGAAAACAACCCTTATTTTAGTCTCTTATCATGGTCATCATCCCACTCCCCATCAGCTTTGTTTGGAAGTGTCAGTTGTCCAACTTCTAAAGCCATGATCAAATCTGATAATACAGAAAAAATACACAAAACAAAAGCTTATGTTTGAATAGGATTCTTGACGGCTGTCTGAGTGATCCTCCTGTACAGCCTCATCCACCACCACGTGATGTTGCACCCACAAGAATAACACAAAGAAAGGACTAGCACAGCCGGCCTTAAAGGCGCAGTTCACCCTGGGGCGACCTTAGGTTTTTGTTTCACACATAACTGGCCATAATTGCACACCAAAAACCCCACAGTATTATGTTCCTGAGTGGATTGAAGGGAAAACAAGCTCTAAAAAATGAATAGTCATGTTTTATTTCATTTGGCTAAGACTCCATGTTGTACTGATCCCGCTAAAAGTAAATTTTATATGTATCCTTTATTGCTAAAGCTATTGTCATTCAGCAATGTTCCTAGTAGCGGTTATATTTTTTAATTTCGAAAAGACTACAACTGTACCAGCCATTACTCTGCCATTGACCAACCCCTCCACTCAGCCAGTTCTTTCAAAGTGGTAGACTGGATACTGGCTAACTTTATAAAAAGCAAAGCAAAAGCTTGTGGTCATAATTTTAATAAATCATTTTTGGAAGTGATGTTACATTGTGATATTGAACCACACATGTTTGAATTGGAGTTGACTACTGTAATGGGTTTAAAAACAGTGGTGCCTGGATATTATTAGGATTTTCCTGCCTGGCAAAATGGAGATTGAAGAAGGTTTTTTCTAATCTCATTTGGACCACAACAGTTTAACAGGACCAAAGCAGCAAATAATTTATTATTTTTAAACTGAATTGTATTGATTTGCGCCTTGCTTCTTGCTAAACAAACAGTGGGAATTTACTGCTTATTTTTCCTTGGTTAAGAAGCTTACTTGAGATCTGTAGCTAGTAATCTACTGTAAAATGTATAGCCTAATCTTTTTACGTATGGCTCGTTACTGTTGTTATAACAACAAATTCTGTCACAAATGAGTTCAGCTTTGCTTATTGAAATGCATGCCAGTGGAATTAACTAGCAAGATCTGTGGCCAGCATTCTACTTTATAATGTATTCCTAAATGCAGTTAATTTGATTTTATTCAGGCTACTGTTTGCAGATTAATACAACAGTGACGTCCCTCATAGAACCAGATTTAGTGGAAAGTTGAGAAAGCATGACTTGTTTGCTATTTCTACTGGTAAATCTGTGTTAAAGTTGATGTTCGGCCAATTTTAGTTGGATACGATGCAAAGGTATAGCCTAGTCTTTTTGGACATGGTGAGTTAAAATGCCAATTGATTTGTTTCGCTTCTTGAAAACATGGCTATGGAAATTAATGATTGTGATCTATTGCTAAAAATCTATTGTACAATGCCTACTCTTTTTAAACATGGAGGTATGTGACATATTCCTCCCGTAACAATCGTTAAAATCTTCTTGGGACTGGTGCCACAGTAGATATTCTGTCAGACTAGGTGGGATAGCCTTCGTTGCACTCACACATCAATGAGCCCTGATCGCCAAACACCCAGCTGCCAGTTTGTGGTTTGTCCCTTCTCGAACCACTGTCAGTAGGTACTCACCACTGCTGACCGGGAGCACCCCACAATCCTGGCCGTTTCAGAGATGCTCTGACCCAGTCATCTGGCCATAGCAATTTGGCCTTTGTCAAATTCGCTCAGGTTTTTACATCTGCCTATTTCTCCTGCATCCAACACGTTGACTACGAGAACTGATTGTTTGCTTACCATCTAACCTACCCAGATCTTGACATAAGCCCTTGTTAGGAGATGATCAACATTATTCGCTTCACCTGTGAGTGGTAATAATGTTTTGCCTCATCAGTATAAGAATTTACTTGGGGAATGCATACTCAGTGTGTGTATAAAAAATGTATATGTGTAGTCATAGAAATACATATTATTTATTAAGCAAGACAAAGACCCCAAAAATGCTTTCATGATCTAGGGAGTTTTTCTGGGCAAATACTTGTCAGGTTTTTGGTCAAGGTTTTTGGTCATGTTTAAATCTTTTTGAAAAACTTTTATTAGTTTTATTAGATGAAAATTAGATAGGCAAATCTATTCTTTAAAATCATAGTATTTTTTAAACCACACTTTTGAACTATAAAGCAAAAACAAGAAAACTATTGTCATTGTTGTAATACGTACAGAGCCCTCTACAATTTATTTATAATTAAATGCGGCAAAGATTGCTTGAAGTCTTCTGTTTCAATGAATACTTAAGTATTGCAAATGTGAGTGTTGCTCTAATCTCTCGAAGAGATCACATGCCTACAGGGAGACTTCAAAGACAAGTAACCACTTGTTTGGCACTTGTTCTTTCAGGAGCTGTGTGTGGCAGTACTGAGAGTAAGAATGTTGTACTTTTGGAAGGTCTGCTCTATTTAACAGGACAGCGACATGGAAAATACAGTAACAACAAAGAAAAATTAAAAAAAGGACAGAAAAGAACAGAAAAGTTTCACCACAGGTAAGAGATTGTATAACATTGCAGCCTTTACTCTACTTGAGCAATAAATCACCACACTACTGTATTACGTTCAAAGTTAGAGGAATTTCAGGCCATGAGTGACACCAAGTGGTTAAATGTAATATCTTACCGATGATGTGTTTGTGTTTTGTACGTGTATGTGCATTGCACACGTGTGTGTGTGTGTGTGTTATATTCTATATAATATAATACTTTTATATTACAATAGCAAAATAAAAATTTGCTAATTTCTGAATTACATCTTAATTCTGTGGCTTGATACTGGGAAATCCGTAGTATGGCAATACAGGCACAGTATTAACTCTGTCAGTCTCTGCATGATTAACAAAAGGATAATAATGATTAATGAGTCTGACAAGTAGATAATATCTGTTTTCATTGTTTATCCACATATAGAGGTTGCAAAGGGACTAACCACATCCAAAATGAGGCAAGAGTGGATTTACAGGAACAAGACAACCAATAATGAAGACATGCCTGTTCTATCACAATTTGAGTTTCCCTGACAAACTTGTTTCCAGGAGTCAAGGTAAATGGTTTTAAATCATAACAAAAAAGCATATCACATCTATAGCATATAGAGATATAATAAAGAAATATAGGAAAATGTTACCTTTTCTTTGGAGGTTGAATATCTTTTCATTTGTAGGTTTAGAAGATTGCTTTTATGATGAAATTGGCAGTCCTTGCCATTATGCTTTTGTTTACCGTGCCTAATACAGTAAGTTAATGTTTTTATTTCACAAAAAACACGTGTAGTGCAGTGCTATTACAATGATATGATCAATTTAAGGGAATAGTAATGTCTACTTGAATGAAAAGAAGTATTTCAGGATTTTTAAGCACATTTTATAAAATGTTTCTCTTTTTTAGTTTTCTGGGCGTCACTATCACAGAAGTTACTCTCACAGTGATGAAGTAAGGATCTACACTGTAATAACTGTAATGCATTCTTTTGATATTAGACTACCACCATGTCACTAAGCTATTATAAATTAATCCCCTGATGTGTTTGTTTAGAGGTTCTACCATTTCCTGATGCCAACATATACCTGGTATCAACCTAGACCAGTGCCTCCACGGTTTGTGTTCCTACTTTGGCCTCTCTTCCCAGGATTAATTCCAGCCACTGTACCTCTACCTGCACCAAATCCTGGACCAAGTTCTAGCAACCCCACCCCTGCCCCCCTCACCACCATAATCAGGGGAGATAATGGATAGCTAGAAACCTTGGTTATCTTGGAAGAAGACTGATATCAACCCAATGGATTTTATTTTGAACTCATGAAATATGTGTGGTCTTTTGGTAAAATTGCAATGTTTTAGTTTCAAGTTCTCTTATATCTCATTTTTTATCTCTGTATTTATATATTGTGTATATCCATTTATTTGGTATCATGTTAAATATTTTACATTGTCATTGGACAAAGGTTTCTGGCTCATTTTATTGCCTTAATGTGGCCTTATGTTTAAGATTTTCTTTTCTAAATACGTGTATATCTAAATGTAGTTCATATCTTTTTATCTACTATTTACTTCAATATTTTTCTATGGTAATTTCAGTTTGACACAAAAAATATAATTTTGTGTGGCCTTGGATGGGCTATCGATGCACATGTGCTGCTGTGGTGTGGGTTGTCCATGTCTGGACCAGAGCAAATTCAGCACACTCTGTGCTCTCATTTCCTGTCTTTCTTTTAACTGTTTTTCCTCTATCCAATAAAGCATAAAATATACCTTCAAAATATGAATTTGTGACAGTCAAAAAGGTGTGGACTTTATGGGTTAAAGTAATCCAAAGCTTAAATGCTACTGGGTGGGTCTGGTGTTTTGGTATATCTTACACAGGATAATAAACATAGATTAGGTAGAGCTCACTGTTGATGTCATAATACCTCTTTTTGATGACTCAGACGTTTCTTTCTGCAATGAGTGATAGCCTACACTTTAGTCAGCATGAAATGATAAGCATTTCTCTCATAGAAAAAAATAACTCCGGCACACCGCTATTCTGAATAAGTGGTAAGATGCAATGCATTACCCAAATACTAGTGTGAAGGAGTTTTTTTCAACTATAGGATTTTTTTCTCCATTTAACATTGTTACTTAGAGTTGTTAAATCAAGTGCATGTAATCAAGTGCATATAAAGAAAGATCAGAAATGGTGTATAAAAGAAGCAAATACAACTGTGTGAAAGAGGCAGGTTCCTTGCTGAATGTGAGTGTGCCATCTAGTGGAACGGCTTAATAACTGCTCATGGGCTCAGTCAAATCCCTTCCACCCTATGAAACATGTTGTAATAGAGTTGTTTCTGTTCACATGATGATTCGTAACTTGACTAAGACCAGAAGACTTATGTTACTTCCCAGTGCTAATGTTTAGGCTATGGCTCATTGGGTTATGTGTTGTAGCATGTAGATTAAGTAGGTTTAAAACCTGTCAATTACATCAGGACATTCATTTGCACTTTATGAAGACATCCTGACATGATCCTTCCCTGTTTGTCTGTGTCTCCAGCAATGGGTTACACACATACTTGGGATTGGGGTTAGGCTTTATTGTGGTAAATCTTTCATAAAGAATAAAAAACTAAATCTGTTTATACCATACCTCTATCCTGTGATCAAATATGTTTGTTTTGAATAGCTTTGTTTGACACACGTTTAATTTAACCTTGAAAAAGATTTTAAAAAAGATTAGGAAGTGCTTCCGCTACATGTAGACATTCAACATAATCCCAGCTATTCACATGGTCTCTGTACTTGTTCAAAGACAATAAAGTTGAATCTAATCTAATTAATTAATCAATCATCCTAATTATTATCCTCCTCATCCTAAGCACAGATATTATGGGTTTCGCCTGAGGTCACAATTGTGTTTTGATGCCAGCAATTTTTGGTGTCATCTCCTTCAGCATGGGTTTTACTAGTCACCATTTAAATCAGGATGTCTTTCACCTGGGCTGGCGCAGCTTATATTTAAGAGCTGCTGGCAGAGGGAATGCTGAGGTAGCAACTCCGTCAGCAATTTCTCCCACTTGGTTAAATGCCTTATGCCTGAAGCGTAAGCCTTGTTTGATTCATCTCTACTGATATTTTGACTTTCTATCCTATGTTTCTATTTTCTTACAATCTTGTTTGTCTATATTCAGGCAGATTTGTGGGTAGTTATGGTGTTTATCTACAGTATTAGGGTACATTTATTAATGGCAAGGGATATTAAAATAAATTCCTTGGTGGATGCTTTTCAGGACCTATTGTACAAATTCAACCTTTTTCATTTTGGTTACTGAGCAACTTGTTTGTTAGTTGCTTTTCTGTTTGAGACAACATTTTTAATTGTAACAAAATGGGGTCTCAGCCGGGAATTAGTAAGGTAGTTTGACCTAATCAAAACAAAAAAGACAAACAAACCCGTAAAAAAACATAGACTTGAAAACAATTGAGGAAAACCACACTTAATAGAAATAGCAGGCAAATGTACTAATACAAATCTGATTGACAGTGCAGCATCTGCCCAAAAAGCGGTAGTGAAAGGGTTGCTTAAGCTTGCTTCATGGAGAATGAAATCCTACCAGAGATGGAGACAATTATTACATTTCATCATTTAAAATGCAAATGAAACTATGAGGGAGAGAGTTTGATCTTTGCTGGAGCAGGTTGCTGGTGCTGCCTTTCAACAAAAAGGAGGTAGCTGTTACTTTGTTTGAGCGCCTTGCAATACCCTTAAAATTGCTGTCCAAAATCTTGTCATAGTTCCCCAAAATCTCTTGATCAGACTTTTTATGGACTAGTTATGGCTGCTATCCTTTAAGACAAGAGTTCTATAAACTGGATAAACAATTTTGCAAGGCTATGTTGAATTCGCTAGGGACCAAAAATACATTTCTGATTGGTGATCACCATATTAAGAAGAATATGGTGATCTGGCTCTCAAGACTTTGTGGACTTTGAGGGTTTAGAGTATAGAAGCACAACAATGGCTAATGTCAACATGTACAGTTCGTACCAGTCAAATTCATAAAAAAGTTCATAAAAAAGAAACTAACTTACATTAACTTTTCGAAACATCCAAATTCTAACATTTTTTCACTCATCGGTCTTTTGATCAAACATATTAGGTCTGAAAAATATTGGATCTAACCAAATTAGATTAGTCAAAATGTAATTGGTCAAATATACACTGGTCAGAAAAGTTAAGGGAACACTTAAATCACACATCGAGTCTCAATGAAGGAAATATATTAAAGATCAAAATCTTTACTGTACATTATGTAATTCATTGAGAACAAAATGACGTAACAACAGTCAGTGGAAACCAAAATCACCAACCGATTGAGGGCTGGATTCAAACCGAAAATCTAATTAAACAATTGAAATCACAGGCTGTTCCAACTTGCGTGAATTTCATTACGGCAACTCATAATGTGACTCAGTAGTGTGTATGGCCCCCACGTGCCTGTATGCAGCAATTGGAGGTCTGTGCGACCCTCCAAGGATATGCCTTCCCAGACCATCGCTGACCCACTGCCAACCCACTGATGTTTATAGAATATTCCTGGGGATTCCTTTTTATGGAAAATTTTTCAGCACTTTAACTCATATTTTAAATAGCACTTGGAAAGCACTTTATTTATATACATATATACATATATTTGGTTTGTTTAATGGGGTCTGCGGCAATTTTCTATCTTTTTGGACTTGTCTCCTTGGACTAGGCCATTCAACAATTTATTAATGTGGTCTGTTCGGTTTGGTCATTTACTTTGGATCCTTGTGTCCATTGATTTTGCATTTTCACATGATGAAATATAGATAATGATCTTTACTTAGGGATGTGATTTCAGATTTTTTGGATTATCCTCTTTTCTTGATTCTTATTTTGTTCCTTCAATCTTACAAAAACTTTTAGTAAAGCGTTATTCCTTAAATAAATCCTTATAACTTGAGGGCATTTCATACTAAATCCCACCCTGATTATAACCTCAACCTTATAGATTATCATTGCTAACCTTAACCGCCTTCTAACCTAGCCCTTACCCTAACCTACACCCTTGGGGATACAGTCTATTTACATAACCTTAACACCAGTAATGTGATACACTAACCTTAACCTTTTTGTTGTTTAATCTTTACCCAAACCTTGACCCCAGTGCTGTTATACTAACCTTAACCCTAAACTTAAATTTTACCTTATAAAATTCATTATTTCTGATGAGCTAACAATAACAACTAATTGAGCTTTATTGAGAGGTCAGCCTAGTCCTTTGCTCATACTTAAAGAAGTAAGTTCAGGTACTTCAGCTGAGCTCTGGAACTGAGAGACTAGACACTATTCATTTCCTAACCTGTTCTTGTTGAACACCACTCTTGCAAACATTCAACAAAGTGGCACACACACACTTGTACGTATACTTTGCTACTCCACCATTTTCCATTTCATCCAGCAGGGAGTTCACAAGCTGAATTGGAAGCAGCCCATCAAGGATATGTAATATGGAATCTACAAGGTGCCAATCACATGTTTTATAACATCATAAATATAAATCTTTCCAGTCTTGTTTTTGTTCATGAAACATGTCTTGTGACCCTGAGATTGTAGGGCATTACAGCTTTCAGAATGTGCCTGTAATGTAATCCATCTTAGAAAAATGCTGTAACATAAAGTGTGGAAAAGGCGAAGGGGTCTGAATACTTTCTGAATGCACTTTACAGATGTTACCCATATATGTGTGTCTTCAGCACTACTAGGGAATTAACTAGTAAGATATCATAACGGTTAACACCTTACTGTATACTGTAGCATTGTACATAAAAAAATTTAATGCACAGGGCAGAAATAGAAATCGATTTCTATTGTCAAAATATTAAGCAAACAGATAACACCTGTTTGGCATATGGCATGACTTGTTGGGAAAACAACATCAAATAACTTTGAGTCAATCGGATAATTATTTGAGTTATGATTTTGGAAGGATACAATGCACAGAAATACTGATGGTAATAACTATATTTATTGTACACGTTTGATAAACTACCAATTAAATCTGGGTTTATGGTGCCCATTGTTGTACAATATACAATTGATATAGGGACTTTGAGTGTAGCCTACAAAATTCTCCCTCAGTCTCTCTCCCATTCTGTCTGTCTATATTTATTTCTCTCTAATGACTGATGTTCAATGCACTATATTGGTAAAAGGATGAAATGGTATAAGAAATTGACTCTAAATAATTGTATATATTCTGTGTATTGTTTAAATCTCTATACAATTTTTTCAAGCATCAGCCCCCGATCTCTTAAATTCCCAGTAAACCCAGTGGCACCAATCTGCTTACAATTACAACCAGTGTAGCCAGTACTGTTACTACAGTCTGCCGTAGCAATATATGGCAGATTAAAATCAACTATTAAATCTTCTATTTTACGCAAAATAGACCGTAATTGAAGTGATCCAAAAACACATCATGTGGTTCTTCTATGAAGATGATTTGTAAAAATAAAATATCCAAAAGAAGTATTTTATTGTATTACCTCATTATAAGGTAACCAATTGTGTTTTAGAACGCTCAATTTAGAGGTGTGAACTCTGAGGAACTTATCAAAGATCCTCAACAATATTTTTTTACTTAATGGACTCAATAATCTCCTTCAATTATAAAGTACTTGAGCTCAATAAACTCACTGAACTTGGTTCTCTCACTTCTGTCAATTTCTTTTTTTCTTGTCAGACAGACCGCAGGTAAAATGCATCGTATGGGCTTGTTGGATTTAGGGTAAAGAGCGCCAGTAAATTCTCCAAAACCAATTGCCCCCTCCAGCAATCCTGGGTTGGTGCCAAACATGGGTCTGCTTTTCACAATAGCCTTATGTGATACAATTATAATACTGACAACAAGTGGCATAAATAGAATTCCAGTTGGAGTAGAAATAATATATCTTTATAAAAACATCACAAATATGCAAAGATTGTTAAAGAGATCTGTGGAAAAGATATCTTGGTATTAATTTCTCGATATTATGGGACACCTAATCATGAATTAAGGCCACAAAAAAAGTACATTAAGATTGTGATAACTGCCAATGTTTATGGAGGAGTTTATCCTGCCTACATCAATGTTTCCAGCATACAAAAACATAAAAATGTTTCTTTATGCTGTTGTTTGTATACTGTAGTATAGGTGAGATAAACACCTCTGTTTTGTACATTACCTTGGAAAAATGAAAGGTGTCCATTATTTTCTGGGTAATGTACAAACCAATGGTGTTCACCCCTTACAGAAACTTGATATAAAAGGGAAATACATTTTTATTATTACTACTGTATGACAATGATTTTTATTTATTACTGTTTTACCTTGTAAGCGTTTGGAAGACTTATCTGTACCTAGAAATACTGTATTTATCAATAAGGACAGTCTATAGAGTCGGCATAGCCCTGATTTTTTTTATGCCAAAACATGCATGCGTAGTTAGTGATCTAATAAAACCCTGTTTCCAAAAAGGTTGGGACGCTGCAAAAAATGTAAATATAAACAGAATGCAATGATGAGCAAATCATTTAAACCCTATATTCAATAGAAAATAGTAAAAAGAGAACATATCAAATGTTGAAACTGAGGCATTTTATTGTTTCTTGAAAAATATATACCCGCTTTGAATTTGATGCCAGCAACGTTTCAAAGTTGGGAAAAAGGCAATAAAAGACTGGAAAAGTTGTGTAATGCTAAAAAACGTATCCTGGTGGAATATCACACAACGAATTAGGTCAATTGGCAACATGTCAGTAACCTGATTGGGTATTAAAATATCATTCCAGAGAGGATGTGTCTGTCAGAAGTAAGGATGGGAGTCGTTCCTGACTTTGTGAAAGACTGCATTGCAAAGAGTTTGGGGATCTCATCATCTACGGTACATAATATCATTAAAAGATTCAGAGAATCCAAAGAAAGAAGAAAGCAAAGAAGAAACCATATGTAACCAAAATCCAGAACTGCCGTTGTCTTCACTGGGCCCGAGCTCATTTAAGATGGACTGAGTCGAAGTGGAAACTGTCCTGTGATTAGACAAATCGAAATCTGAAATAATTTTTGGGAATTATGGACGCCACGTCCTCCGGACTAAAGAGGAGAGGGACCATCCGGCTTCTTATCAGTGCATAGTTCAAAAGCCAGCATCCATGATGGTATGGGGGTGCATCAGTGCACATGACATGGGTGAAGGCAACATTAATGCTGAACAATACATACAGGTTTTGGAGCAACATATGCTGCCATCCAGACAACGTCTTTTTTAGGGAAGGACTTGCTTATATCAGCAAGACAATGCCAAACCACATTCTGCACGTATTACAACAGTATGGCTTTGTAGAAAAAGAGTCTGGGTGCTAAACTGGCCTGCCTGCAGTCCACATCTGACCCCTATTGAAAACATTTGGCGCATTATGAAACAAAAAATACAGCAAGGGAGACCCCGAACCATTGAGCAGCTGAAATCCTATATCAAGCATGAATGGGACAACATTCCACTTTCAGAAATACAGCTATTGGTCTCCTCAGTTCCCAAACATTTACAGAGTGTTTTTAAAAGAAGATGTGATGCAACACAGCGGTAAATATGCCCCTATCCTAACTTTTTTGACGTGTTCCCGGCATCAAATTCAAAATGGGCATGCATTTTTCTCAAAGCAATAACATTTCCCAGTATCAGTATTTGATACATTGTCTTTGTACTATTTTCAGTTAAATATAGTGATAAACGATTTGCACATCATTACATTCTGTTTTGTCATTACATTCTGTTCTGTCACAACTTTTTTGGAAATGGGGTTGTACATTGGAATCTATTAACACTGGGTAAAGCCCGGTGTGTACATTGGCTTGTATCAAATATATTCAGAAGGATAACCCTACAGATGGTAAATCAAGTACAGGATCTGGGAAGGTGGTGTCTTACAGTGAAAGCCAACATTATTCTTGGAGATTGTTCACCTAGGTAACTGTCAAGCATATTTTTTAATAATGATTGAAATGGCTTGGCTGATAACCAAGGCATCATAAGAAATGAGAGCTCCTTTCTTTCTGGAGTGAATAAAAGCAGCAAATCTCTCCCTAAGACATCACACTCTTCTTCAGCAATCCTTCAATATTCCTGTGGTGCTCCACTATTAGTGGTAATTTATTAGAACTTATTTGTGATTCAAACTTCAGCTTCAGTATTTTCACAGAAAAATATAAAAGATAGTTAAAAAAATAGTTGTGAAGGGAAATTATATGGTTTATTACATGTACAGTATGTTAATTATACTACAATCCATATTTATTTTTTATATCTTAACAAAATAATTCGAAATGGAAACCTCCTTTTTGATTGCCAGCTTCCTGGGGACTGCTCTCTGCGTACCAGTAAGTTAATTTATTAATTAAATTGTCTAAGTGTACAACATAACATTTAACATTACTCTCTCTCACACAGCAAATGATGTTTGTTGATTTTGACTTTCATGCTGCCAACGCTCAGGTAAGCAACATATTATGTGATAATGCCAATTTAGGTTTTCCATATTAGTACATATACAAAATGTAGATGTGTGATGCTATGTGCATCAAACTAATGGAGTTCACGTGCAGTCTTTGAGTCTTTAAGCTCTTTTAATATTGAGTAAAATACCTGTTACACAATGTGTGACATTAAGAAAGAAACAGATATTTACACAGCTTCTGGTTGATAGGATGGTCTAGAGGCAACATCCTTGAACAAATGAGCAGTCATTAGGCTATTACAATAACAGGAATTTAGGTATCCCAAAGTAGTCCAACATTTTCATCCTACCTGAAAAGGCTGAAATTCTGGGCGCATTTTTAAAACAGATTGTTTTCCCTATGAAAACCCACCAAAAAATTTTCAAATATAAGAATACCAATAATTTGTCAATATGAATGTGTTAGGTGAATTGAACACTGCAAAACCGTATTTGCCCAAATAATATTCCATGACTCTTTGTAGGCTCACCAAGCTGGTCAAGCCAGACCTGATCTAGAGATTGTGAGTGTTATTAATGACAATGCATTTCCCAATATAGATTATATAGTGATATATATAGTGATATGTTTACTGTAGTTACCAGATTATATTCCAAATAACAGGTGCTTCCTGTTGGTGGTCGAGTAGCTGTAAGTAAAAAAAGCATCATTGTGAAAGTGTTTACTGTAGTGTTCATAGTGAGGATACACAAATTACTTTAATATAATACAGTGAACGTTCTAACCAGTCAATAGCACAGTTGCTATTTGAATATAAAAACTCATTGAAGTATGGATCAATCCATATAGTCCGGTGACTTCATCAAGCACGAGATTCCCCAGGCAAATGGCCAGGAGAGCGTTGAAATTGTAAGTGATCATCACCTCCCTTAACGTACAGTTTCACAATACTGCCGATGACAGTACTGTATTTTCTGTCTATTTGCTTACAACTATGACTTAAACCCTTTCTCTCCTCTTCTATAGTACCACCCCTTTAGAATCCAGGTTGCACCCGCTGCCCCTGCTGCTCCATCTGCCCCTGCTGCTCCAGCTGCACCTGTAAGACCTAATACCAAAATTGTTTATCTTTATGTAAGGAGGCTATAGGTAGCCTATTGGTTAGGGCATCTGACTAGCAAACAAAATGTTGCTAAAATCATGTAGCAAGAAGAAAAATATTGAATCCTGTCCCTGAACAGACAGTTAACTCTAATTGCACCCTAGCTATTGTTGTTCCTGTAAATTATAATTTCTGGTAACTCTTTTTTACCTGGTAGGTAAGTGCGAATAACAATAAAAATTTCCACATCATATGGCCTGTAGAATTTTCAAACATATTTGATGAAATCCTAATAAGACTGAATCAATTCCTGCTCAGACTGAGGCAGTCGTAATATGGACACCATATATGCTTTACTTTAAAGGGGAAATTTGTAGAACATTTACTCTGTAATTTCAGAAGATTTCCATTATATTTCTGCAGTCATAGTTGAATAATAGTATATTCATCAGAAATTAGTTTGGATGAATATAAAAGCACTTTGTACAATGTTAAATTTCTATTGGTAAGCAAGCTGCTGTTGTCAAATGAAAAGGCGTCACCCTCTCTCACCTCCATTGGCATCTCTAAGTGACATGATCCTATCCTCCTCAAGCCCATCTGTTCAATGGCAACATATCATCAATTTTTGCTAATTTGTAAAATATCTTTATTTCAGAATTTATAATGTAATGATAGATAAAGTAACATTATATATCACACTAAATTAAGTGTCAGACGTATTCACCTTGCATGAAGAATACACTATATAATGATCCTTTAATGTGCAAACTATTGTTAAGGATACGCTCATTTAATCATGTTGAAAAACTAAATTGAAAAAATATATAATAATACAGTGGACAATATGGACAAAAGTTAGTAAGAGGTACACAATTACATTATACTGTCAACCTTGCCATGCATGAGTGTGAAATTAAATAACTGTTGAAAAAAAGAGTGCTGATTGGTTAATTGGCAACCATTGTCATTGCAGGCTCTCACATCGGATGAGGAAGATGAATAGACGTAATAACCTTTTTGAATTCATAAAACCCACATTTGCATACATTCTTCAGTTAAATCATAGAGATTAAGCTGTTTTCTTTAAAAGAATGCTGTTGACTTTGCTAATTTATTCCTATTCTATTGCCTATTTTTGCTCTTTTCAGATGAAATGAAATTCCAAATGCTTGGAAATCTGCAATGGCAGATTTGATCAAAATCTGCAATTTTGATAAAATTGTGCAGTCTGATCAATTCAAAAGCTGCTTTTAGTGTCCTAGATATATGCAGTAAATTCATTGCTTAATTAACCCAGTACTACCCCATAAAATGTTGTGAAACTGTTTATTTGATGCATAAAAGCATTATGTATCGTTTGTGCTTCGCAAAATGACAAATCAACCAAATATTTCATTTTCTATCTTATAAAAAAAGCCCCCCAAGCAGTGTTTGTAATTGTACTACTTAATAATCACTGCGTGAGATTATTTAATGAAAAATCTCCAACATATGTTTTGGGTTTGTATTTATCTGTTTTTCCCATCTTCATTTCTCTGTAAGTATTGTATATCTTGGAATGACACACCAGCTTTGAACTGTGTTTCCTAAATCGACAACAATTGGCACCTCAATTATCTTACACATTTTCTAGTCAATTCATCAGAAAATTGTTCCCTAAGGACCTCAAGAAATTGCACACACTTAACAAGTGACACAAAAATCATAGGAAGACCCACTGTTGCCTTACACTTTGGTTTTTGTTTTGGATTTATTTTAATAAATATTGTCACTGCTATTTTTTATAATCATTGGAAATAAACATTGAGAATCAAAACATAGGGCTTTTTTCCAATTTTTTGTTTAAGAAGAAAAAGAGAAGAGAGACAATATACAGCTCCGGAAAAAATTAAGAGACCACTGCACCTTTTTCTTTCCTTTCCAAAAATTTGAAAAGGAAGGTTTTGAGTGAGGAAAAGAAGGGTTAAAATTAAGAGACCACTGCCAATTGAACACTTCTGTTCCTGTATTGCTGTATTGCGGTTCATATAGTCTTAATCAATTAAGAAGGTAATTGTGCTTCATGGGAAATCTATGCAAATTATCTGAATTCGTATTATCTATTCTATGTGAAACATGTTTATCAAACCTGTCTTAGATGAAGGTGGATGGTACACATCCTCAATTGTCACTGTAATGTTATTTCCTAACTGAAGACATAAGGCCAGAACTTCAAATAGTGTTGGGAAGGAAATTGACTTCTGGGACAGAAACTGACTTTAGCAGGTGTGGTGCAAACACGGCCACACCCCACAAATCAGCATTGCACCAATACCCCCAAGAAGATTTCAGAAGCTACCAGCTGGAGCAGCCCCGCCCCTATACACCTGCCTCTTATAGGGTCCTCGTCAGGGGAAATATTTGAGGGCTCCCAGGGAGCTGCTCAGGGCTGAAGCCGTAAACAAGAAAAAAATGACCGGAGGCAGTAAAATGGAGGTGGAAGAAGATGGCCAGGAGATGGAAGATGTAGGTGCCGCCAAAGCTACGGATGTGTGAGGATGTTGCACATGGACGAGCCGGCAGAGATCCTTCATCAGCCTAGAACAAAAGGGGTGCCCTGCTTGGTGATGAGGTCTGTGGGAATCCCCACCCAGCTGAAAAACAGGAAGAGCTCCTTGGCGACAGTCTTGGATGGTGACCCTTCTCAAAGGAACCACTTCCAGGGTGTTTAGCCCATCATCACCAGTATTTACTTGTACAGTTTTTATTGAAATGTTACCAGTTCAAGTCCATTGAATTACCTGAAATGGTACAAAGGTAAGTGGTAAACTGCCAGAGGTAAAAAAGTTTAGGTTACCGAAAACGAAAAAAAAAATTTCAGAGTTATAAAAAAGGTATTTTTCAGGGAACAAGTAATGGGTTAAAAATTTACAGCTGTTCTGCAGCACTGGAAGTCAATTAAGCCTTGAATGTTGATGCAAAAAATTCCTGCTGGTGTCCCAACCTTTGTTGATTACTTACAAATCCACTGTCTGTATGAAAGCGGTGTTGGGACAGACTGTGTAATTACACCTTAAGCATTATTTGGGCAGTGTTATACTGCAGAAAGTAGGATATTGCTATCATAATGGCAATAACTCGTAAGAGTGTAGATCTTTCCTTTAGAGAACTTGCAAATAAAGCCAAGACATAACTTCCCTACACTGCCATGAGGGACAGTTCCAGATCAGGAATTTCTTTGGTTACTTTATTTGGATAGTCAATCTGTAGATGCTTTACAGACTACATGCTCTCAAAAAATGTCAATTAACTATCTACTAACCCTAACCTTAAACCTCATCATATCCTTATCCCTAACCCTTACCCTAACACTTATTCTAAACTTAACCTTAACCTAAGCAAACATGTATTTGTTTTGTGACAGTTTGTGGATAGCATGAATATCAGTAGAGCATTTCTATCTAAATAAAGTGTAACTATCTGTTTGGTGTGGGATTCAAAGAATGTGGCCAGACAATGGAGAGAAGCTTGGTTAGGCAGCTGCAAATGTTAAGGTAAGCCTTCCACTGAAATGTCTGCCATTTTCAATTGTTGTGATCAGTGCAGGGCACCCATGGCAGCCAATAAGAATGTTTGTCATATAATTAAAGAAAAAACAGACAGAATCACAAGCAGAATACAAATGAGTGTCAATGTATGTGCAGTAATACTACTATGTGACAATTTTATTTTCTCTTTCACACTTTTTCAACTAACATTTACATTTTGAATAAAAAAGAATGAAACAGAAAATAAACTCTCCTAAATGTATTATAACTGTATGTACAGTAGTGTACAACACTGTATACATAATTACATTTGAAAAGCTCCTGACCACATTCATAAAACTGAAATTATTTTTTTTTATATTTGGAAAAGAAAAATCACAAGTTAAAAAATATGTATACCTCATTCACTTACAGTAATACTTGTCTGTGGCTACAAACCATTTTAATTATATGGATGACCATGAGAAAATTGGATGGACTGAAAAAGGGATCATGGTGACAAAACAGGGCATGTATTACAATCTACTGTATAACCACTGTGGCAAAGGCAGGTGTACAAACTTCGTTGTTTCATTCATATACAAAATTGGATGTTAACATTTATTACTTAAGTGTTTATCATTAAAAACTCCAGAAATGGAGGAAATCAAAGCCAAATAGGTTTTTGGAAAATGTTTTCAAATGTAGCTCCTAAAGCATATCTTATATTATTCTAAGAAAGGCTTAGCTGGTCATCAGGTTGTCATCAGAAGTTGGACTTTCATTTTTTGGGAAGAATAAAAGGATCAGATTTTCAACCCAAAAATATTCTATACTACTCACAGTAATGATTACATACAGCTCTGGAAAAAAATAAGAAACCACTGCAACTTTTTCTTTCCTTTCCAAAAGAGTTGGAAAGGAAGGTTTTGAGTGAGGAACAGAAGGGTTAAAATTAAGAGACCACTGCAAATTGAACGCTTCTCAAAACTTTCCTTTTTAACTTTTTTGGAAAGGAAAGAAAAAGGTTTAGTGGTCTCTTAATTTTTTCCAGAACTGTATATAGCTAATTTAGCTGAATGGGCATTTCACCATAGCACAACTACTTAATGTACTAAAGTTAGCAATGATATTCTTTTGTCGTAAGAACATGGGATCTCCTCAACACAATCAAGAATGAGCGAATTTGAATCTTGTGGTAGAAACTACTTCATCAGTATTGGCCTGTTCATATAATTTTACAATCTCCAAAATTCATAGTGAAAGTAGATACCGCCTCCTTCACAAAACTGCAATCAGAGAAGACAATAATCATTTTTATAAGATGAAATAGACACCTTAAATCAGTCGTTAGTTTTAGATACCAATGCTGATCATGCACATGTGGTGTTCTGTGGCTGGATGAAGTAATTATAACCAAACCCAGAAACGTGCTCTTCTGCGCTACGTTTGCTTGGTTGTAGTAATGCATGTATAGATGTATAGATGTGCAATGAAGGAAAATGCAAGTACAAATGGCATTTCTAAATGTTCAAGAAGGCAAATTGAAAGTGCATGTGTAACTGAAACGCAGGAATAGCAGCAATGGGGTTCCCGATGTAGATATGTACTTGTAGCATCAGAAAACATCCTTATCAGACTATGCAAAGCAGTGTCAGAGTCAGATAAAATGTACCAGTAATAAGTATAATGTATGTTACAAGTGGGGTGTATAGATGCGCAATGAAGGCAAATGCAAGTACAAATTGCAATTCTAAATGTGCAGTAAAGGCAAATTGAAGGTAGCATGTGCAATTGAAATGCAGGGATAGCAGCATTGAGGTTCCCGAGGTAGATGTACATGTAGCAACTGAAAAACATCCTTATCAGACTTTGTAAAGCAGCGTCAGAGTCCAGTAGTACAAGGAGAGTAGTGCAACAAGGTCCCTGTGAGGCAGTACTAAGCGGTGGACGGGTGGGTATGGTTAGTGTCGGGTTACAGAGTTAAGCAGTGTTACAGTAGTAGGGAAGAAACTGTTCCTGAGCTTGCTGGTGCGGGAATGAAGAGACCTGTACTGCCTGCCTGATGGTAGGAGGGCAAACAGTTGGTGGCATGGATGCGAAGGGTCCCTGATGATGCTGCGCACCCTATGCAGACATCGCTTGCGCTGGAGGTCTATGATGGTTGGGAGCTGGGCACCAGCGATGTGCTGGGCGGTTTTCACCACCCGTTGCAGGGCCTTCCGGTTGGCCACTGAGCATCCTCAAAACCACACTGTGGTGCAGTTATACAGAATACACTCGATTGTGCAGTGGTATAAGTTCACAGGGATCTTGGAAGATAGACGGGCCTTCTTCAGCCTCCTCAAAAAGTACAGGCGCTGCTGCGCTTTTTTGACCAGGGTTGAGGTGTTGAGGTTCCAGGAGATGTCCTCGGAGATGTGGACACCCAGGAATTTGAAGCTGGGCACACGCTCTACCTCAGTGCTGTCGATGAGAACTGGCGTGTGACTGCAGCCTTTAGACTTCCTGTAATCCACAATGAGCTCCTTGGTTTTCTTTGCATTGAGGGCCAGATTATTGTTAGAGCACTATGCCGCCAGGCACTTGAGTTCCTCCCTGTAGGCTGACCGGTCATTGTCTCTGAACAGGCCTACCACCATGGTGTTGTCTGCAAACTTGACGGTGGTGTTGGAACTGTTTACTGGAACGCAGTCTTACGTGAAGAGGGAGTACAGGAGGGGGCTCAGCATGCAGCCTTGAGGAACACCTGTGTTCAGGATCAGGTGGAGGAGGTAAAGTTGTCTAACCTGACAGACTGGGGTCCCGTTGGAGAGAGAGGGGCTGATCCCTAGGTCGTGGAGTTTGTTGACCAGCCTAGAGGGGATGACCGTGTTGAATGCTCAGCTAAAGTCTATGAACAGCATTCTCACATAGGGGTGAGAATGCTGGGCCAGGACATAAGGTGGGCCAGGACCAGTCTTTTGAAGCACTTTATGATTGTGGGAGTGAGTGCGACAGGTCAGAAGTCATTCAGGCTAGACACTGTCTTCGGCATTGGCACAATGGTTGCAGTCTTGAAGCACGTGGGGACAACCACCTGGGCCAGTGACAGGTTGAAAAAGCTGAAAAATCCTAGCATATCCAGCTACCAATGTCTTTCAAATCCTATATACACTACCCTACTCCAGTTCAAACATGTATGGTTCAATATCACCATTGTAAGATCACTGAATCCTTCAAATCATGACAACACCCAATTGTGTCCCCTTTTGTAAAGATATCTAGTTAGCCAGCTAGCAGTATCAAGTCTACGGCGGGATGAAGTCTGAAAAACCCAGTGAAGGTTAGCAACGATGGTAGCGAAGGAAGTACTGTGGCTCTATCAGTCAAGGACAACTGCAAATACAGGAAAAAATTAAGAGACCACTGCACCTTTTTATTTCATTTCCAAAAAAGTCAAAAAGGAAGATTTTGAGTGAGGAACAGAAGGGTTAAAATTAAGAGACCACTGCAAATTGAACGCTTCTGTTCCTCACTCAAAACTTTCCTTTTCAAAAGAAAAAGGTGCAGTGGTCTCTTAATTTTTTCCGAAGCTGTATATATAAAATGTACTTGTAGCTGTCACGCCCTGTCACCTGTTTGTTCTCGTCTGCCTCACTCCCAGGTGTTCCCGGTTCTCTTGATTGCCCTCTGTGTATTTATCCCAAGTCCTCTGTTTATTCTGTGCCAGTTTGTCTTGTGTTCCTATGCCAAGCATTCCTAAGTCCTCTCCCCTATAGTTCCCTTGTCTGTTCCTGCTCGCCTTCCTGTGTCCTGATCTCCTGCCCGCCCCGACTACGATCCTAGCCTGCCGTCTGCCAGCCTGATTCACCAAGACACCGGTCACCGACCCACTGCCTGTCCCCAACCAAGAACCTGCTACTCGCCTGCACTACGTTACTCCTGCTCTGTGTACCAAAACTTGCCTGTCCTCGACCTTCTCTAGTCAAATTTTGAAACGTGTTGTCGTGCATTGTGGGATTGTTGACGTGCTGTACGCTGCCTGCTGTTACCTACCTGGCTACCTGCCAAACTTTTTCAAATTTACTCTATATAAACTAATTGGTTAAATTCTACTTTAAGAGTTTACCAACGCAATATTTTTATCTGTTGACTTTTTACCCAACTTTTCTACACCGGGACTTTATTTGGACATAATTAACGGAACTACACACCCCTCCCTGAACACCCAAAGCTAAGTACCATTATTATGCCTTATCACTGTAATTGTTGTAGCTACAACACGGAGAACTATCGTCGTCAGGTAAAGATAGCAGAGTTAGCGGCTCAGCTTCAGGCGCAAATGTCAGGCAAGGATTATGTTAGTGTAGAACTGGAAAAAACTGCATCTGTGCCACCAGGAAGAAACGGCACAGCTCCTGTAGCCGGGCAAGAACTTTCTCTTGGTCACTGGGAAGAAATGCCGTCGACCAGTTAAACCTGTGTTGCTGCTAGAGCCAACTGAGATTTTCAACAGATTTTCCCCACTGGAGTCGGAGTCAAGGCCCGAGCTGTCTTCGGAGGGGAATGATCGGCAGGCATTTTCTACCGGTGGCCTGGAAAAACTGAAAACTTTAGTCATCGGCGATTCCATTACCCGCAGTATTAGAATAAACAATCAGCCGGCAATCGTACACTGTTTACCGGGGGGCAGAGCCACCGACGTAGCGGCTAATCTGGGGTTGGTGCTAGCGAAGTCTAAAACTGGCAAGTATAGAGAGTACAGATATATTGTTATTCACGTTGGCACCAACGACGTTAGGATGAAACAGTCGGAAGTTACGAAGCAGAACATAGCATCAGCATGTAAACTAGCTAGAAAGATGTGTTGGCATCAAGTAATTGTCTCTGCCCCCCTCCCAGCTAGGGGTAGTGACGAGCTCTACAGCAGACTTGCGCAACTCAATCGCTGGCTGAAAACGGAGTTCTGCCTGTCGCAGGAGGTAGAGTTTGTAGATAACTGGCTCTCTTTTTGGGACTCTCACAGAAATAGGGCCAGGCCTGATCTGCAGAAGAGCGACGGACTCCATCCTAGCTGGAGTGGTGCTCTTCTTTTATCCAGGAACATTGACAGGAGTCTCACTCCTATAGCCTCACCATGAGATAGGGTGCAAGTCAGGCCGCAGGCTGTTAGCCAGCCTGCTAGTATAGTGGAGTCTGTCGATAGCATAGCCAGAGTAGTTAGTACAGTTTTACCTATTGCCACTGTGATTCGTTCTAGGCTGAGAAAAGTTAAACAAGGTAGTGCTAACAATAGCAACCTTATTAAGATAAAGCCTTCCTCCACCTCGGTCACAAATAAAAATGACTGTATCACCTCGCATCTCAAAATGGGCTCCTAAATGTTAGATCCCTTGCTCCAAAGGCAGTTGCAGTAAATGAATTAATCTCTGATCATAAACTAGATGTTATTGGCTTGTGTGAAACATGGCTAAAGCCTGATGAATTTACTGCCATAAATGAGGCCTCTCCTCCTGGCTATACTAGTGATCATATCCCCCGTTTATCCTGAAAAGGAGGGGGTGTTGCTAATTTTTATGACAGTAAATATAAATTTACTCTTAAATACATCACTAGTTTTCATTCTTTTGAAGTTTTACTCATGAAAGTTAACCAGGCTGATAAATCGTTTTACATAGCTACTATTTACAGGCCCCCCGGGCCATACACAATGTTCCTCACTGAGTTTCCAGAATTCTTGTCTAACCTTGTAGTCATGGCAGATAGTATTCTAATTTTTGGCGATTTCAATATTCATATGGAAAAGTCCAATGACCCTCTTCAAAAAGCCTTTGAAGCCATAATTGACTCAATGTGTTTTATCCAACATGTCTCAGGTCCAACGCACTGCCACAATCATACCTTAGATTTAGTCCTGTCACGAGAAATAGATATTGTAGATCTAATAATTTCCCCCCAAAATCCTGGATTATCGGATCACTGTCTTATTACATTTACCGTTAAAACAAGGAATCCATTTGCTCTGCAAACAATGAGTTTCAAAAGCCGTACTATAAATTCTCGGACTACAAATAGATTTCTTGATATTCTTACAAGCTCGCTCATCGACGACAGAGTAAATAATTCCGCAAAGATCTAATCGAGGATCTAAACTCAACACTGCGAAATACTTTAGATATGGTTGCACCACTAAAAACAAAAAGAAATACGCAACAAGAAACTTGCTCCCTGGTACACAGACAATACTAGAGCACTCAAGCAAGCCTCCAGAAAATTGGAGCGAAAGTGGCGCTCCACAAAGTTGGAAGTATTCAGACTAGCCAGGATAGACAGTACACTACAATACCGAAAAGCACTCACATCTGCACGATCAGCTTATTTCTCCAACCTGATTGAGGTGAACAAAAACAATGCAAAATTTCTCTTCGAAACAGTTGCAAAGTTAACAAAAAAGCAACGCTCGACAAGTGAAGTGGGTCTTCACTTTAGCTGTAATGAATACATGAACTGCTTTGATGAAAAGATCATCACCATTAGAAAACAAATAACTGACTCCTTAAATAGTCCCCAAAATCTCAGTTGTCCTGAGAATGTCCTGAACCTCCCTGACCAGGTGTTAATGGGGACACTTGAATTTTTTGATCCCGTATCGCTCCACACATTCACTAAATTTGTAATGAGTTCTAAACTCACACATTGTCAGCTAGACCCGATTCCAACAAAATTACTTAAGGAGCTATTTCCTGTGCTATGTCAGCCAATGTTGAACATAATAAATTGCTCCCTTTCCTCCGGATGTGTACCAAACTCATGAAAAATAGCGGAAATTAAGCCTCTTATAAAAAAATCGAATCTGGATCCTGACATATTAAACAATTATAGGCCAATATCCTGTTCCTCTCAAAAATCTTAGATAAATGTGTTTCCCAACAACTGAATGCCTTCCTGAAGACAAATAACATTTATGAAATGCTCCAGTCCGGTTTCAGACCCCATCATAGTACTGAGACTGCACTTGTGAAGGTAACAAATGATCATCTAACGGCCTCAGACAAAGGTTCCGCATCCATCCTGTTGCTTCTTGATCTTAGTGCTGCTTTTGACACTATTGATCACTTCCTTCTCTTAGAGCGACTGGAAACCCATATTGGGCTACGTGGACATGCTCTAGCCTGGTTTAAATCTTATTCATCTGAAAGATATCAGTTCGTATGTGTGGATGGCATATCCTCTGACAAATCAAAGGTATGTTTTGGTGTTCCTCAAGGCTCGGTTCTGGGCCCATTATTGTTCTCGCTATATATGCTGCCTCTGGGTGATGTAATCCGGAATCACAATGTCAATTTTCATTGTTATGCTGATGACACACAGTTATATATTTCAATGAAGCAATGGAGAAGCCCCAAAATTAGCTGTTTTGGAAGCATGCGTTTCAGATATTAGGAAGTGGATGACAGAGAACTTCTTGCTTTTAAACTCAAGAAAAACAGAAATGCTTGTTTTAGGACCCAAGAAACAAAGAGCTTTGTTGGCAGATCTCACTGTGAACCTCGACGGCTGCATGGTCATATCCCAAAAAACCTCGGCGTTACCCTTGACCCTGACCCCGGATAGGGCCACAGTGTCACTGGACCCCCCTGTCTCAGCCCCAAGGTCTTACGCTGCTATATTATTGTGCTGGGGGATTAGGGTCAGTTCTCCTTTTCCACTATAAATCCCTGTAGATCTCAGGAATGCTGCTGTTTCAGTCTCCTGCTGTTTTAACCTAGGAGGACATGAGGTCTTGGCCCACACCTGAGGAGTACCAGGCTTGAAAGACCCGTTGCTGTCCCTGTCCAAAGTCCTCCTGGTTGTGTGTGTGCAGATCAAGACAATACCTGACGATTTCAGCTGCCACTGTGCTGACACCTCCCCCCTCTCCCGTGTTATCCCTGTCCATCTGGTCATCCTTCCGACCTGGACTAAGTTTAAATAGACTCTGGACTCAGCCCACATGCATTTATTAATTATTACAATTTGTACTCTTAATATGTTCACCCGGCACAGCCAGAAGAGTACTGGCCACCCCTCTGAGCCTGGGTCCTCTCTAGGTTTTTTCCTAAATTTCGGCCTTCTTAGGGAGTTTTTCCTAGCCACTGAAATTCAACACTACTGTTTGCTCCTTGGGGTTTAAGGCCGGGTGTTTTGTAAAAGCACTTTGTGACAACTGCTGATGTAAAAAGGGCTTTATAAATATATTTGATTGATTGATTGATTGATAGTCTATCCCTGATTAATCGTGTCGCACCGAGACAAGACCTTGTCCATGTCTGCTTTTGGGTATAGCCCCTGGGCCTTTACAGTAGCCCAATCGGACCACATGTATTTATCAGATCTCACTGCCCTTCAATCCACACTGTGACCTAAAACTTCTGGGGTTTTTGGTGCACAAAAAACAAACCGCTAAACAGAGTAAACTGCTTTTTAAAAAAATGTGAATGTGATATAAAGCGATTTGATACTGAACAAGCCAACAAGACGTCTTTGGAGGAGATCAAATCGTATTATTGGGGGAGGGCAATTTAACCCTCTGATGCTGCAGTCGTGATAACTCAACCCTGCTCTCGACCAATGCAGAAAGACAGTCCAACAGTTAGTTCAAGCTATACATGAAAAATCTTTGTCATTCCACTTTAACAGTAATAATTGTAATCACATATAATCACTTTATAATATAGAGAATGCATTCCTGGTAAACCATCTTTTACCATAGTGGCGCGATTGTACGTGGCTTTGTGGGCATGTAGATTAGGTAAAACATCTCTTTTCAGTGTTTAAAAGCAGTAGGATTTGTAATGGCTTCATTGATTTATTTTTACTCACCACAATTATCCCAAAACCGAATTACACTTAAAATGTCCACCATGTTTTCTTCCATTTACTTGAGTGTTGCAAATTTGCATATGGAACCAATAATTCTCCTGAAAGTATTTTCAGAAGAAGAAACATTGCTGAATTTCACTATCCATGCCTTAACTGAATGTGTGGAGTGAAGTTTCTCGAAATTTAACATCCAATAACAATCTTACCGCTAGCAGCCAGCTACAATTCAAGCTGTTTTTGAAATACTAAAATTTCCAGACTTCCAAGGAGGCATGATGGCATTTGGAGGTATGGCCTCGCGAGACTACCCTAACCCTAATCCCTAAGATGGAAATTGCATTTATCCTAGGGGGTGATTATACTGTCTGCCATCACTCACCTCAGTAACTGTTATTTTTCCCTGTTTTTACTGAGCTTTGAGCTGCACCTCTTACTGATTGCCTTGGTATAATTGATTGTACTTTGCTGAAACAGTGATGCAACATATAGATGAAACTAACAGCCACATAACAATACATAAATAAACACAAGTATATGTAAAAAAAAACACAATGGAAACCGTGATCTATCATATAGGGTTAAATGTTAGGTTAGGCTGTGGTGAACTTCAATATGAACTCATGGTAAGTTAACATAAAAGCACATTTACATTGATCTACTTATAACTCATTCTTAGAGTTCAGCTGGAAAATAAACAAAACTTGTTCAAATTTCCATGTTATGAGCAGTTACTGTTTTTTTCTACTTGGTACAACAGTATTCATTGCAGACTTTTGTGATGGGTAGTCCCAAAAAATGTAACACCATGTGTGATTGAGTCAAATATTTGTATCAGAGCACTTGATTGCATAACTTGTGCTTTAAGAACAAAATGCCCTTAATGAAACAAATGTCCTGTTTTAGGATTTCTAGATTGATGCAGTAGATCTAATGCTTAATTCATCACTAACTAGGAGTAAAATGGTGCTCAACAATGGCTTGATGGTTAAAGCCATTATGGAACTTGATTAGCTAAAAAAAACACTTTTTATGGTAAGTATCAACTCGATTGTTAATATTTAGAAAAGCTTTGATTTGTAATCTGTAATGTTACACACAGAAATAAAAGCTGGTTGAAAGCAGAGCAACAGTAACCAAAGATGTTAAACAGTCTGCAATATCATGCAATATCTTGAATATAGCATATTAATTGTCAAACATTTGGTTTTAATTTGAATGTCCAAAATAATGATACTGGTTTGCAACGGTATGATGTGCTTGCTGTACAATAAATGTGCTTAAGTATGCACTATAGCAGACAGTGTAATCAGCGACTCTGCTATTATGACACTATATCAAACCACTGGTCATTTACCAAAGCTCACGACTAGACAACCATATACTCAGTCACTGAATGATGTCACAGCAGGTCAGTGTGGATTGGCTGAATTCTGAACTGACACTGTTTAAAAGCACCATAGATAGCTCACTGCTCTGTATCAACCATCAGAATTGTATCCAGTCTTCTAGGATAAACAAAGGTAATGTGTCTAGAACTTGTCTTATAAAAATGTATTTTGTACTTGGTCTGGGATACGTTTGAATTTAAATAATGTTTTGCCTCCATGGGTGAAACAGTGTTAAAATATGTCTAATCAAATAGTTAACTCCCTTAAATACTGCAGGTTGCTAAAACTTCTCTTTCATGCAAGGTCCTTTGAAAATGAAGATCACGTTGTTATGTCTTTGTTTGGCCACCTCCATATCTGCTGCTCCAGTAAGTTTGAAAACACTTAAATAATAAATTTCTCTAGAATAGGAATCTGAATTATAATTCATGATTGTCATCATCTGGAATCTTACTATAAGAACTTGATACGCCTTAATTATCCTAAAGGAACCACTGGAGTTCCTCGTGGATCTACTGATATTCAGCAGTCTTATCTAACTTACTTTGACTAGTTGAGGGATTCTTTAAATATTTTTTAATGTTTGAATTCAGCAAATGTTTGGGCTTAATAGGGATGTGGCTTTCAGTTAATTTTTTGCCAGTCATTAGATTATATGTCATTTCTTTTCTGTTACATTATCATCAAATGTTAAAGGCCCATGGATTTAACAATTTATTCTGATATTTCCACAGTATACGGTCAAAATGATAATCTTAAATTGTTACCATTATGACATATATGTAATATGTTCCACAATAAATTATGGAATCCCTATGCTGGAATACATATCACTTCATTACTACTTCATTACTATATGTAATTAGCCATGATAATGTTATTCATATTATATTAGGATATGTAATGCTTAAATATTCAGGGAAAATATACATTTGAGGTTTACAAACAGAACATGATGAACAGAAATTACATTCTTATTGGTGACCATAAATAACTATGTAAAAGCAAAGCCTCCAGTAAGCCACACCTCCAGTTGTATGCTGTTGATGATAACATTAAATATTATTAAATAGTTTCCACGGAAGTATTACTGTTTGAAATTTTACTCTGGTGTTTCTCAAGAAACTAATATGACCTGTAAATCTTTTACCAGCGTGGATGTTGTTTAGGAATCTTAACTTCTAATAGTGTGAACTAAGTTCGTTGTTACGAGTTTGCATATTATTCATGTTCCTCTTTCTGTCTTTCAGTACTTTATTTTGGTATTGTAATTCATGTAATGTAACTGTTTAATACTTGTTTGGAATTCACAGCTTAAATCCTTCTTAAATTACCTGCCGCACTATGGAGGTCCAAGGCAATCAGGACCACCCACACAAGTAAGAACAAATGCATATTGAAATGTACTACTGCATTATTTTGGTCACCTCCGTGCTTAGGTGTGGTACAACAAGGTATGCATCTGAAAAAACTGAACATACTGGAAGTAATTTATGGGGAACACTGTTTTTCTTACTCACTGTGTTTCTACCAAGGTGAATGAGGCCCTTTACCCAGGAGGCCAGCCCCAACCTGGACTCAATGGCCCTGTCAGCATGGAAATAGTATGCTTACTTATATTCACCTTATGAGACAATACTCCATAATGTTATACATCACATGTTTTTTTGGTCTTTATTTATTTAACATATAATTATTTAACATATAATTAACATATAATAGAGCTGCATCTCAAAAAAATAGAATATTGTGGAAAAGTTATTTTTTTTTCTGTAATTCAAATCAAAATGTGACACCTTCATTTATTCTAGATTCATTACACATAAAGAGAAACATTTTAAGCCTTTTTTGTTTCAATCTTGATGATTACGGCTTACAACTAATGGAAATCAAAAATCCAGTATCTCAAAATATTAGAAAAAACAATACAGAAATGTCGACCTGAGAAGAGCTCTAATCAGTTAACTCCCTGAACCTTCAATACACACAACCACAATCATGGGGAAGACTGCTGACTTGACAGGTGTCCAGAAGACACTCATTGACACCCTCCACGAGGAGGGTAACCCACAGAAGGTCATTGCTGAAAGGGCTGGCTGTTCGCAGAGTGCTGTATCAAAGCATATTCATGGAAAGTAGACTGGAAGGGAAAAGTGTGGTAGGAAAAGGTGCAAAAGCAAGAGGGATGACCGGAGCCTTGAGAGGATTGTCAAGCATAGCCGATTCAAGAACTTAGGGGAGCTTCACAAGGAGTGGACTGAGGCTGGAGTCAGTGCATTACTGATGTGACACACACAGATGTGTCCAGGAAATGGGCTACAAGTTTTGCATTCCTAGTGTCAAGCCACTCCTCAACCAGAGACAATGTCAGAAGTGTCATACCTGGGCAAAGGAGAAAAAGAACTGGACCGTTGCTCAGTAGTCCGAAGTACTCTCTTCAGATGAAAGTAAATTCTGCATTTCGTTTGGAGTGGAGAGGCACAGAATCCATGTTGCTTGAAGTCCAGTATGAGGTTTCCATAGTTAGTGATGATATGGGGTGCCATGTCATCTACTGGTGTTGGTCCACTTTTTTATCAAGTCCGGGGTAAATGCAGCCGTCTACCTGGAGATTTTAGAGCACTTCATGCTTCCATCTGCTGACAAGCTTTATGGAGATGCTGATTTCCTTTTCCAGCAGCACTTGGCACCTGTCCACAGTGCCGAAACGACTGGTAACTGGTTTGCTGGCCATGGTATTACTGTGCTTGATTGGCCAGCCAACTCGCCTGACCTGAACCCCATAGAAAATATATGGGGTATTGTCAAAAGGAAAATGAGATACACCAGACCCAACAACACAGATGAGCTGAAGACCTCTATCAAAGCAACCAGGGCTGCCATAACACCTCAGCAGTGCCACAGGTTGATTGTCTCCATGCCACGCGTATTGATGCAGTACTTCGTGCAAAAGGAGCCCAGACCAACTATTGAGTGCATAAATTAACATACTTAGGAAAACTTTGCAGGTGTTTTGAGTTAATTATCTGATTAGAGCTCTTCTCATGTCGACATTTCTATATTATACATTTTTTATTCTAATATTTTGAGATACTGGATTTTTGATTTCCATGAACTGTAAGCCGTAATCATCAAGATTGAAACAAAAAAGGATTGAAATGTTTCAATTTATGTGTAATGAATCTAGAATATGTGAAGGTGTCACTTTTAGATTTGAATTACGGAAAAAAATTAACTTTTCCATGATATAAAATTTTTTTGAGATGCACTTTTAACTGCTGCTTTATTATAGTACATGAACCTTCTTAACATATAGTTTTGCTTTATCTTGCAGGTGTTTCCACAGGGATTCCCTGGCAATGGTGGCCAGAATGGACAGGTAAAAAGTGTAGATAAAACTCCTAAAATATACTACTATTACGTTTATAAAAATATAAAGATTATCCATCCCACTGTACATTCAATCAAGCTTTCCCATCTTTCCTTTCAGCAGTCCTATCTTTCTCAAGCTTTCATCAAATATTCCCTACCTAAGGCCCCAGGAAGAAAGAGTGTGGAAATCGTAAGTAGTATCTCCAGCTAAATTACTTATCCTTAGAATTATAGCTGTTGCAGTATGTTAAGAGCCTTATCTCTTCAATTATAGGTAATGTGATAGGCACTATTTAAGTTTGGCTGACTCATGATATTAAAGTTTAAGTTCGGAAAGCTATAACAAGCTACCATCGAAATTGCACAGCTGCAAATTAAGATTGTTAATTGTGTTTTGTTTGTGAAGCCATCTATATATCTTAATCGAGAATCGTCTAATTCACATTGATGTTATTTCATCTATACTGCAGAAGTGTATTAATTGTCTGTCTGCTGTTTCTGTTCATTTTAAAGTACTACCCATTTGACTTTGTGCAGCAAAAGGTAAAATAACTTATTTATTTAAATCTTGTTTCGTGTAATATGTACATACAAACGATATATTGTTGTCGTTAATAAAAGTTTGAGCTATTTGTTTTTGTTTAGATGACAAATAACCCTCAGATGCCCCAGCTCCCAAACGTGAGAAACTCATTTTTTTACCCCCCCACCCCTCCCAAAAAATTTGTGTGATTAATGTTAGAGTTTTAGTTGCATTTTTATGTATTTGTTATGTTGATTTCATGTATATTTTCACAGATGTTCCCATTTGAATACCAACCCCAAACGATGCCACAGCAAATTCCCAATGTAAGACATCCCTTTCTTGACCTTAACTGTTGTACATAGTCCACACATTTCCTTGACAGATAGATGCTCTAGATAAGATGCTCTGGAGAAGTGGTACTCAACTCTTACCCTACGAGGTCTGGAGCCTGCTGGTTTTCTGTTCTACCTCCACATTAATTGCACCCACCTGGTGTCCCTTTCCTAAATTAATTCCTGATTAGGCGTTGTCAATGAAAAAATAGAGTGGAACTGGCTTTGAAGTCCAGAGTTGAGTTTGAGGCCTCTAGAGTGCCGTAGTGACTACAAGTGCTCTTTTACCCGTAGATTCCATTTCCACCATATGACACACGACTTTCCCAGGATCCTATGCAAGGAGCTCAGCAGGAGCAGCCAGCGCAGACAGGCCAGGTTGTGAATCTGAACTCGAACATCATAGCTCACGTACTCTTTCAAACAATGTAACTAATGTCTGAGAGAACAATACAATGGCAGTGACAGAAATATTATTTATTTCCGTAGGTACCTCATGGGCAACCATAGAATGGAAAGTTTATGTCGGTGAGTTCATGCTGTAAATAAGTACCTTTGACAGCAAAATGAAATATTTCCAGTTATTCATTAATATGTACCTGGTGTTATTGCAGCTACCAGCTTGAAGGAAGTACAAAGTCTGTTAATCCAGAGAAGACCATATGATTTCAGCTGCTTCAACATGTCCTTTTAATATTTATTTTTTGGGGGTATTTAGTAGACCAATTGTTTGAGTATCAATGTAGAGCACTGTTATTCTACTATCCCTTTTGAAGTCTCAACTTGTTTCATCATCTGCAATGATTACAATTATCCTGTCTCATCACAGTTTGCCATAGAGGGTGGATGGTGGATTAAGGTTTATGCCTTATTTTATGTGCTGCATTGTTCATTTAACATAAGCTTTGTGAGTTAGTGGTAAAAGACAATTAAAGTATGTTTTTACGCAATCATTGGGTTCATTTTTATTCACATGATTTCACTGTGCAAATTTGAAGAGAACATATTGTGGCTTTAGGGGTCAAACTTCGCCCTCTAGAGTGTGTCTCTAGAGGGCGAAATCAGCCCCAGATGCTGACGTTCCCACCTCGATGCTTGGGTTTTGGCCATAACAGTTATAATTGTTACCCAAAAGATCAATTTTGGACTTATCTATCCAGTGAATGGACTTCCAGAATACTTCAGGTTTGTCCAAGTGGTCTTTGGCAAAGTTAAGACGGGCATTCATTTTGTTTTGACAGCAGAAGCTTCTTCCTAGCGACCCTCCCATAAAAGCCATTGCAATTCAGTGTTCTTCTCATTGTTGAAGCATACACAGTAACCTGAGATGCAGCAACGGAGGTCTACAACTCTCCAAATGTTGTGTTTGGATTGGCAATTACCTGATATAATATTTTTCTTGTGGCTAATGGGGTATTTTTTACATCAATTTATAGCTTATTAGAAAAAAATTGAAATTCCACAAAAGTCCAGACACAAAAGTCCATTGACCCACTAAATATAGTGTCCTTCCATCCTTACAAAAAGAAAAAAAACAGATTTGAATAATTAAATGGGTATGGTTCTATAACACAGCTTAGCTATTAGGCTGAAGATCAGTGATTTGCTCGATAAATTAAAGTGTATGATTACTGTATGCAGACAGATTGTCATATTGGTTCACTCGTCTTTCTCATCCTATTCTCTGGGTGTCTACAAGTAAGAACAGGTCTGTTGCACACATTAAAATCATCAAAGAAAGGCTAGACAGACTCCATCTTTTGAACACCTTTATGACTGTCTCCAAGGGTTAATTGTACGGCAGCCAGTGGGAGCTGAACTTATTGGACAGGAAAGTGGTTATAAGATAAAGGAGTTTTCAAACCTATGCTACCAGAAGCTTTTGCTTAGTATCTTTTACAATTACATACATAATGTAAATGTAACATACCTTAAGGTATGTTAAACAATCACAATTGACAACCAAAATATTATTTATAAGAAATGTGAAATGTTTTATAAGCACTAAAACATTTAACCTATGAATGTCACACTGAAGGGCATTCCATGAATGTCAGTTGCTGAGAATATCACCATAAACTTGTGGTGACATAAAAGTTGCTTGCAGAATATTTTTTCTATGCTGACTAGACAGTTGATTTATGATTATTTATTCCAATAAAATAAACCAATTTTAATATTTAGGTTTTTCAATGTGTCTTTTAAAACGTGTTTTAAAAGACAAATTGTCATCTAACCAAATCACAAGGTATTTGTAAGAAACACGTTCTATAAAAGAACCATTTAGGGTAGTAATTTTAGGGTAATCCAAAGTTCTTTTCTGTGACCTAGAAAATAGCATGTACTTTGTTGTATTTGCATTTAGTACCAACCTAAACTCCATAACTGATTTTTGTAACAGTTGGGAATCAGACTGTTGGTGTGCAACAGCTTGTTCAGGAGAGGGAGCCGAAGCGTATAGGATTTACATGCTGTGTCATTTATTTACATGCTGTGTCATCAGCATGCAAATAAAATGGAAAATTTGTTAAGGAGTTACATATTTCATTAATATATAGAGTGAACAATATAGGACCCAAAATTGAACCCAGTGGAACTTCTTTGTGGACTACAAGAAATGTAAATTTAATTCCACCAGCTACAATCGCATGTGTTCATGTTTCACTAGGTTAATGTTGAAGCAAGTGTCTTTGGCCAAACCCAAGGAAGATAGCTTTTTCAATAACATTGAGTGATCTACTGTATTGAATGCCTTCAACAGGTCGACAAACAGAGCAACACAGCTTATTTTGTCATCTAAGGCTTTGACATTATCATTTACAACCAGTGTAGTTGCTATGATAGTACTGTGCCCAAGTCTAAAACCAGACTGATGAAAAGCAATATAACTTTTTATTTACCAATGCCTCCAGGATTTTTGCAAGCGAGGACAATTTAGAGGTAGTTTTCAAGGACACTAGTATCCCCACTGTTACGCAGAGGGAGCACATAAGCGGTTTTCCAGACTTTAGGGATATCCCCCAAAATTTATGTTAGATTGAATATATGCTTTAGAACTTCAGAGATATTTGGAGCAGCATTGACCAATCATCGTGGATCAAGCATATCTGCTGATGGTCACTGTGGTTTTCTTAGTGTCAATGCAAAGAAAACCAAGGAGCTCATTGTGGATTACAGGAACTCTAAAGGCTGCAGCCTCGCCCCAGTCCTCATCATGTCTAGCTTCAAATTCCTGGGTGTCCACATCTCCCAGGACCTCTCCTGGACCCTCAACACCTCAGCCCTGGTCAAAAAGGCGCAGCAGCGCCTGTACTTTTTGAGGAGGCTGAAGAAAGCCTGCCTGTCCACCACGATACTTGTGAACTTGTACCGCTGCACAATCGAGAGTATTCTGACATTGTGCCTGCATTTTTACAGTTGTTACACACCCATGTCTCCCTCGGGACCTCATTGCTGCTATCTCTACATCTTGAGTGCACATGCTACTTTAATACATCACTCCTTTATTTGCCTTGTTTGCACATCTTAAATGCCATTTTGAAAATGCCAAATTGCCATTTGTACCCGAACAACTATTATCCCAGTAGTAACACACACTATACCTAATACTTATAATTTTCTGCCCTCTTCTATTTGCACTTCTGGTTAGACGCTAACTGCATTTCGTTGTACTGAACTTGTAGTGTTCAATGACAATAAAGTTTAATCTAATCTAATAACTTCCAAAGAATCAAGGACCGTTTTATCACTGAACCGACTCCGCGAAAGCATTCAACTCTTAAAATCAGATTGTTCTTGCATAATTACTTGATTTTCCATGTATTCTTCTATCATTTATTCCTTCATGATTTGGTGTAGGTATTGAAGATTATTCAAAAAAAATTACCTGCTGCAATAAAGTGCCAATTAAATGTGACGTCTGCTCCATGTGGCACTGCAGCTCCACTTCCTATCCGGCGTTCCACCTCGCCGGTGTACAACCACCAGCTGGAGAGTGATGGCAGCAGCACACCCCAAGGACGCACCTGTTTTCACTCACTCATTAGTTGTGTTTATATTGTGTTCATTTGCCACTGCACCTCACTGACAATTGTTTCTTTATCACTGGACGTGAGTTCGTAATCTGTATTTCACCTAAATCTAAGAAATCATATAAAGAACTGAACCATCTTCACTTGAGTTTTGTTTTTCTTTCCACTGCCTGATTTTTACAAGTACCCCTGACTGCAGTGTGCAATTTGGGGCAAGGATCAACGCGGGTGGAGTCAAACATTTGACTCCGTCCACATTTGACCCCGCCCACCGTTTTTTGTCCATCTGAGGTTTGACAGTCACACACTGAATACAAACACACACATTTGTGCATGCCACATGTTGAATACAAATGTAGTTAATTTTTGAAGATAGTAAGAAATATTACATTAAGTGATACCTGCCAGAGTATGTAACCTCTCGAGCGAAGGTTATGCCATCGTTCCATCACTCTACGTCTTTCCCATCGCTCTGCTCAAAACCGCTATTCGCTCACAGGAAAAATAATTGCCACTCCAAATTTGCTCCAATCATTTTTTATTTAGTCATAATTCAAACAAAATCTGTCAATTTTGTGATTAGGTATGTTGAGTTTTTGTTTTTACAGTTGTGCTCAAAAGTTTGCATACCTTGGAGAATTGGTAATATATGTACCATTTGTAAAGAAAACATGAATGACCAAGCAAAACACGTCTTTTATGTCTTATGGGATTCACATTCAACTGTAGGTCATAACAGAAAGGCACAATTATAAAACAAAACATGGCAACAAAGAAAAAAATGAACTGAACCCTGTTCAGAAGCCTGCATACCCTTTGTTCTAAATACTGAGTATTGCCCCCTTTATCATCAATGACAATGTGCAGTCTTTTGTAATAGTTGTCCATGAGGCCCTGAATTCTTGCAGGTGGTATAGCTGCCCATTCTTCTTGGAAAAATGCCTCCAGGTCATGCAAACTCTTTGGTCGTCTTGCATGAACCACACGTTTGAGATCTCCTATGGTGGAAATTCACCAATCAGAACTCATGAGATCAAAAACACTCTTAAACACAAATAACAGTTTATTATGTAATATTTGCGAATAGAGAGAGACACACACAGATACAAAGTCAGTGGGATCTCTGAGGTAACTAGAGAATCATCAACACTTATACACCTAAGGGGTGGGGGTAAAAATCTGCATATTCCTGTTATAAAGACATCATTTGTTCCTTTATCCCTTCCTGCCCCAGCGTGTGTACCCAAATGGGCCAATTGCCCCTACTTCCCCCACAGGCCACATTCCTAAGGAACAAAGAACAGACACCCTACGCAGGGCCAGACAGCAACATTTATCGGGAATGATCAACAAGAATATCAACAATAACCGCACTCTATTTGTCATGGTCGACAAGCTTACAAACCCAATAAAGCAGATAGCATCAGAACTCATGTCCACTGTGAAATGTAATGAATTTGAATGTTTCTTTAATGAAAAAATTCTAAGTATTAGATAGGCCATCAGAACTACACAGTCTAACAAGGACTCTGTACCGTCACCACGACCACCAAGACATAACTTAGTTATTATGTCGCATTTTAATACAATTGATCAAAAATCCCTAGAAGAAACAGTTCAACATCTTAAAGCTTCCACATGTTGTCTCGACACACTGCCATCAGACTTTTTTAAAACAATTTTTAACTCTATAACA
>JACXGI010005288.1:30546-48073 GCA_016801175.1 Esox masquinongy | reverse complement strand
ATGGGGAGACAATGGTGCCGTCAATGGTGAGAGTGGGGTTATTGGTTTTGCTGAGTGTGGATTTGGAGCCTATGAGGAGGAATTCTGTTTTGTCGCTGTTGAGTTTGAGGAAGTTGTGTTGCATCCAGGTTTTAATGGCTGACAGACAGGAGTTGATGTGGGAGAGGGGAGGATTGTGGGGGGATTTGGTGCCGAGGTATATTTGGGTGTCATCGGCATAGCAGTGGAAGTCCAGGTTAAGGTGGCGGAGTATCTGACCAAGAGGGAGGATGTAGATGATGAAGAGGAGGGGGCCGAGTACGGAGCCTTGGGGAACACCGTGAGTGACTGAGGCTGTGGCATAGGTGCGGTTATGGAGAGAGATGAAATGAGATCTGTTGGATAGGTAGGAGTGGAGCCAGCTGAGTGCAGTACCTTTGATACCGAGGTCTTTGAGTCTGGTGAGCAGGATGTTATGGCTCACGGTATCGAAGGCTGCACTCAGGTCGAGGAGGATGAGGATGTTGAGGGAACCGGTGTCAGCAGAGGTGAGGAGGTCGTTGAGGACTTTGAGTAGAGCGGTTTCAGTGCTGTGGAGGGGGCGAAAACCAGATTGGAGGGGTTTGAATTGGTTATTGGCAAGAAGATGGGTTTGTAGTTGTGTGGCGACTATATGTTCCAGGGTTTTAGACAGAAAGGGGAGGTTGGATATTGGGCGGTGGTTGCTTAGGGAGGAGGGATCCAGACCAGGTTTTTTAAGGATTGGGGTGACAGCGGCAGTTTTGAAGGCAGAGGGGACAGTTCCAAGGGACAGTGAGGAGTTGAAGAGGTTAGTGAGGTAGGGGCATAGGACGGGGAGGCATGACTTCAGGAGTGGAGTAGGGAGGGGGTCAAGAGAGCAGGTAGTGGTTTTGGAAGAGCTAATGAGTTTGGAGATTTCAGGAGGAGTGACCGGGTCAAACTGGGAGAGGAGGCAGTGAGGAGGAGGGGTCGGGAGGTCAGGAGAGATGGGGAGAGGAGGGACCATGGTGGGTGCTGGAGTAGATACTGAGAGGTCAGATACAGGGGATAGAGATTGGTAGATGATGTTGATTTTGTCAGCGAAAAAGTGGAGGAATGAGTTGCAAAGATCCAGAGTAGAGGTCCTCTACGTAGAGGTCCTAAGATCCAGAGTAGAGGTCCAGAGTAGAGGTCCTCAGAGTAGAGACCTCTACGTTGGTCCGAGGCTTGACCAGCATTTAGGGCATCTTTGTAGGCAGTGAGATGGAGTTTATAGGCTTCATGATGGACTGTGAGGGATGATCTCTTTGTCAGACGTTCAAGTTGGCGGCCAGTTCGTTTCATTTTCCGGAGTGCAGATATGTACCAGGGTGAAGAGGTGTTAAAAGTGACAGTTTTTGTTTTGAGGGGGGCCAGAGTGTTGAGGGAGGTAGACAAGGTGGAGTTGAGGTGGTTTGTGAGATCATCAGGTGAGGTGAGGGTTGAGTCCAGGTGGAGAGTGGTGGAGAGCAGGTCAGAGAGATGGTGGGGGTCGATTGATTTAAGGTTGCGGAAGGTGATTTCTCTGAGGAGGCGGGGGCGTGGGGATGGAGAATTGATGGTGAAACGTATCAGTTTGTGATCAGAGAGGGGAAAGAGGCATGGATGGAGGTCGAGCACCGGTTGGTTAGTGGAGCAGACCAGGTCGAGGATATGTCCTTTTTCATGGGTGGGGAATGTGACATGTTGGGTGAGAGAAAAGTTATCCAGTAAAATGGTGAATTCTGATGAGAGCTTGCAGGTGGGGGAGTCCATGTGGATGTTTAAGTCACCGAGTAGCAACAGACGTGGAGAGAGAGATGAGGCTAGTGTGAGGAGTTCAGTAAAATCAGAGAGGAAGGAGGGATTTGGTTTAGGTGGCTGGTAAATGAGGATGACTGTCATGGAGGAAAGAGCTTTGAAGGAGAGATATTCAAACGAAGATACTGAGGGGAAGTTGAGTTCTGTGATCCGAAAGTACTGATTGAAGATAACAGCGAGGCCACCTTCACGGCGGGAGGGGCAGGGTTTGCAGATGTAGTTGTAGCCAGGGGGGGATGCTTAGTTGAGGGAGAAGAAGTCATTGGGCTGTTGCCAGGTTTCAGTGAGCAGAAGGAAGTCCAGAGTGTTGTCTAGGATTAGTTCATGGAGGGCAAGGGCTTTATTGTTGAGCGATCGGGTGTTGAGGAGGGCAAAGTTGGCATGGTGAGAGGGTGGTGGGATGGGGGCAGGCTGGAGAGATCTGAGGTTGTCCCGGTTAGCAGTGCGTGTGGTCGATGGGGTGTGGGGGTATTGCATTTGAGGGGGGACAGTGAGCGGATTTGCAAATGATTGGAGAGTACGATTAAGTGTATGTGAAGTGTGGAAGGCACTGTAGTCCAGTCCGGGTTTTCTGTGCAGCCAAATGGTGCGTTCAGCCCTATGTGATCCAGTGGGTGAAGTATTCTGATGACGTGAGACAGGTGCGACAGAGCGTGCAGGTGACCAGATGGATGGAATGGATTGTCCGTGGTGGAAGATAACAAACTTGCGGCGGGAGCTTCTGTGGATGTAACGGGGTCGACGTAGAAGTCCGAGCTGTTTGATGACTGGGATGCAGGATGGAATGGAGTAGTTGACGAGTTCGACCAGTTGCAGAGTTGAATATTTGAACATGATGCCGAGCGGAGGGACTGAGAGCTCCGTGATAGTGGTTAGCCGTGAGAAGGAGGTCAGCAATCGGGTTAGCCGCTGTAGCAGCTAGGATTAGCCGCCACGCGTTTGGTGAACAGGGGCAGCCAGCTAGCGGCTAACCAATCGAGGCGACAGTCCGGTCGAGGAGCCCAGACGGCTTCAGGAACCAGCTGAGAGGCTGTCCAGAGGTACAGAGGCTGTCCAGAGGTAGGGGTACAGCGAACACAAACAAACAGGAACACAAGAGAGTAGCAGACGGAGAAGCGGCGAATAAACAGCGCCAGCGTCCTCTCACGATGCGTGAGCACTATGACAGTCTGCAGTGGTCTCTTGTATCATAGTAGACGACGAGTCTAAAGAACCTCCGGCTAAAAAGATCTATAAAGAGAGGATATATGACGAAGCAGGAATGAAAAATTACTCTAGGTAAAGTTGAATTCAAAAACCACGCCCCTCTGTCAAAGGAACGATGCAGCGATAAAAGGACAGGCCAAATGTACGTTGAACACCATTCAGAGTACCATGGCTGCTATGGACTCTAACGGTGCGTGTATCCCTGTCATCATGTCGAAATTTCGGAAAAGACCTTTCACCTATTTTCCTATTACGGACAGTCCTAGGTCACTGTGCCTTCGTAAGGATGAAGATGGTCGGGACAGGGATTGGGACGTCAGTCGCTCATCCCCAGACAGTCCGCTGACCTACTCACCTATTACGCTGCCGCCTACTCCGCCACCTGACCCGCCAACCTATGGTCAGGGTTCGGACATTTTTGACGGAGGACTCAGCCTGGTTTTTGTAAACGCTATAAAGGCCTCCATTGTAACACTTTTAGGGATTGTCTTCAAGGAGCACACAAAAGAAAACTGCCACGGGTGTCTTACAGACCACGGAAGTCAGCGACTTCATCAGTGTCTCTATGATTTTCCTAAATATTATTACAGTACCAATTTTGAAGCCCTGATGACGTGACTGTGGTTTGACCGATTCATACCAGCGCTTGCCAGTGCCTTGAAATCCTTGGGGGTTGAAGTTGAACTACCTCGTGTTCGTGGAATTTCAGAGGTTTTTCTAAATGTGTTGAAAGGATTTAACTCCATCATGAAGACCCACAACAAAATCTCCAACTCGCTGCTGGGCAAGAACAAAGACCGACAAGGCCTGGTAAACGAATTTGTGACTTTCTGGCGGAACAGACACGAAGATAAAGTCAGGCATTCAGTGTCTCCGAGTCAGGCATTCAGTGCCTAAAATATCCAGAAAATCTTTCTCCTGAAACCCTTAAGGCTTAATTGTTATAACCGTTGTAGTGTTTTACTGATATAACCAATGTAGTGTTTTATTGATATAATGGGTAACTGTTTATGTATGTTATTTGAGAGAGTAAACCGATATTTTCTTTTGAGAAATTTAACAGAACTTATGATGCAAATTATTGAAAGGAAAGTGAATGACACGTCCAAAACTTTTGTTAATATTGAACGTGTGCAAAGAATGGAACAAATCTTGGATCATATGCGTAACTGTATTTTGATTCAGAAATGGGGGGACTTGGTATTGCACGGTGTAGAGGGGCGACTTGAAATATGATTACCCAATGTTTTACGTTTTTTCTTTGAACCACCAATGACATAACGTCTATCATTTATTTTGTTTTGTTTGTATGCTTATATAATCGATGTGTGTGTTTTAAAAATACAGAACCATATGTCTGTAAATGTAATCGATGCTATAAATATTTATATGACCGACAATGTTGATATTAAACTCTTGATTGAACTCATGAATCTCGTGAAATAAAGATGTAAAAATGGAAATATTTATTGGAATCATTTCATTTTTTTATTTATTTTTCTGATACATACTTTGTAATATTCATAATTGTTGAAGTTAGGGGGATGGAGCAGCTAATGAAAAACATATTTTAACTCTTCTCATCCGGGGTCATTTGGGGGAAAAGCTAAACTTCAGAGAGCCCTTGCACAAGAAACCAGAAGTAGTATAAGTGACGCCCAAGTAACTGATTGGCTGTTCGGCCAGGACACTTATACTCTCCATAAGCCAGTGAGAAAAACCTTCCCGCGAAATAGGGTGTTTACTACGCACCAACTATCACAGTTTCATGCTGACTTGTGTGATATGCAAGCTTTTGCTGACAAAAATGATGGAAATCCCTACATAACGGTTAACGGTAATAGACATTTTCTCAAAAGTAGCTTTTGTGAGTGTGTTAAAAAATAAGAGCAGCGCGGAAGTGACTAAGGCTTTTGCATCTATTTTGAAAGAGAGTGGAATTCCCAAGAAAGTCCAAACGGACTTTGAAAAGGAGTTCTTTAATCGTACATTTAAAAAATGTATGAACAAGCACAATATTATCCATTTTGCTACAGGTTCGGATTTAAAAGCTTCCGTTATTGAACGTTATAACAGAACTTTAAAGGAAAGGATATGGAGATATTTTACAGCTCATAAAACACGGCGTTATGTTGACGTGATTCAAGATCTGGTAACGAGTTACAATAATAGCTATCACAAAAGCATACGTATGAGGCCTTTAGACGTCACATCCGAGAACACATTTGAAGTCTTTAAAAAACCTTATGGCTCGTTTCCCCTTCGTAGAAAGAAAGCAGTTGCTTTTAAATTCAAAACAAGTGACACTGTTCGCATCTCAAAGTTGCGTGGCGTTTTTGACAAAAAATATGAGCAAGGCTTCAGTGATGAATAATTTACGGTGACAGAATGTATCCCGTGTATTCCCTGTTTATAAATTAAATGATTACGATGGTGAGTCTATCGATGGAACCTTCTATGAATTAGAACTCCAAAAGGTGAAGATAGCTAAAGATAAAGTATTTCACGTTGAGGAAATTCTAAAATGAAAGAAATTACACTGAGAACGCATGTATGTGTTCGCTGGAAAAACTGGCCTGAAAAATTCGACAGCTGGGTCTTAGTCGGATGTTTTAAATGCATAAGCATTGGTCACAAGTGATTTAGTAAACCATGGAAAGCTCCGGTATTTATTTGACTCTGCCCAGCAATGCCTCTGGGGATATTTATCCCCTAAATCAGAGCTCAAACTTCAAAACTAGTTTCGCGAAACCGATACATTTGCATGGAGATTGGGAAGTAGGGCTAGCCGGAATTATATATCCGCATAGCTGGCCAAATATATTAAAAAATGATTTAGAGTTTTTCTACAACAAAGAATCTAGGCCTGCTGCGGCTATCCAACTTAGCACAGGCTATTATAAAAACATAGAAGCAGTTGTCTATGGGGTGAACCAGGCCTTAAGTGATAAGGATAAGAATGTGTTTTTAGGATATGATAATAATCAAAAGCGAGTGAAACTCGTAAGTGAAGATTCCGGTTCTGCGATCAAAACTCGAGGCAGTTTAGCTTACGTTTTAGGCTTGCAGTCTGACAAGTAGGTGGAAGCGAAAGATATTCTGTCTCTATTGCCGACTGATATACACGGAGGATTTTATAACATGTTTGTGTATACGGATATTACATCTTTTCAAAGGGTCGGAGACAGTTTTGTGCCGCTCTTACGCACGGTTTATATAGACGGGACAGACGTTAGGATTTGACTGGGGTAAAGTGACTGTTAAACTGCATTTTCGACCCGTTCAGTCTTTACATATTTAAAGATGTTACACAGTCCACATCTTGACCCTAATCGTTACGTATCTTACTACGTGGATCAAGTAGACAATGGGTTACAGGGCTATTATGGAACCCCGACCATGTACGGTTCAGGGGTGGGTGGCATATTCCGTAATCTTTTTAGGATGGTAATCCCGTTCATGAAAAGAGGTTTTAATATAGCAAAGCCACATATAAAACATGCTGCCAAGAATATTGTCGGTGAGGTAATTTCTAGTGTTTTGACCAATCGTAATGCGTCAGATCCTGAACGACAGCTAGGCTCAGGTGGGCTCATGATGTTGGCTCGCAGACCTAAAAAGAGGCCCCCTGGAGCACGGCTTCCTTTTCCTAAAAAGCCACGGTCAACGGTTAAAATAAAATCATTAAGGTAAAAGCGAAGTAAAGGTAGGAGGTCTACAAAGCGAATACTGAAGAGAATTTTCTAAAAAATGGCTGTGTTACACCAAATGTCAGGGGAAGCATTAAAGACAGAGTTGGATCTTTTTTCTGCCCCCCTGACCCAGTTTTCTATAGATAGTGCAAATTATGTCGAGATCATGCCAATCTCGGCCCTGGCAGAGAACGGCCCTATAGAATTTTTCATCCCCGGTCACAGAGAACAGTATTTGGACTTGAATAACACCCTACTACACCTAATCCTCAAAGTAACCAAGAACGATTGCTGGGGATGCCAAGGTAGCTCTCATTAATTATCCTTTGGCCACCATCTTCTCCCAAGTGGATGTGACATTAGGGGATCGACTCATCAGCCAGAGCAGTTCCACATACCCCTACAGGGCCATTTTGGAGTGTTTACTGAATAACTCTGTAGATATGCTGAATAAGCAATTTGCCGCTGGGTTGTTTAACAAAAGATACGCAAGGTGCTATGGTTTCCACAGACCCCACAGCCGTTTCACCAGGAGCAAATAGAGGATTAATTGCGCGTTCGGGGTACTCTAGAAACTCCCAAAATTTTCTTTCAAGAGCATTTACTCCTAAATGCAGTTGACTTAAGAGTCAAATTAACAAGAGCAAAAGACGAATTTTGCCTGATGGCCCCGGCTGACGGGGACTTTAGTCTAAAACTGCTGAGTGCATCGCTTTTTGTGAAAAAAGTCTCTGTATCTCCGGCCGTTCGTTTAGGACATTCCCAAACCTTGATGAAAGGAAATGCCCTGTATCCCCTTCAAAGAATAACTATGAAAACATTTAGCATCCCCAGAGGATCTAGAATTTGCAGTCAAGAAAATTTGTTTTTGGGTGTACTCCCCCGCTACATTATCGGATTGGTTGATCATGCGGCTAGCATTGGCTGTCTGGATAAAAACCCCTTTTATTTCCGTAAATTCAATGCAGAGTATGTGGCCCTCTGTCAGGACGGACGTCAAATTCCCGCTAAGGCCTTCCAGCCAATTTTCAGCCATGGCATATGCCAATTCCATTATAACCTAACAATCAATAACCCCAAACCACACAAGTGTGCCATAAAGCGATGTCCTATATGTAAGGGGCTTTTGGATGATGGTGGCATGTTTGAGAAGCCCCACGAATGTTATGTTCAGTCATTGTTAGAAGAGAAGCCATCAGAAAAAATCGTCTTTTATGACTTTGAGACTAGACAAAATGATCCTTCTGGCTTACACCTGCCTTTATATGTGTCTAGCATGACCGTCACGGGTAAAAAGTGGTCGGCTAAGGGGGCGGATTGCGCCTTGCATTTTTTAAAGCACTTTCGAAAAAACAAGTATAGGGGGTATACATTTATTGCTCACAACTCATGAGCTTATGATTCCTACCTTCTTCTGAATCCCTTGGTCTCACAGGGCATGACACCAACTCTTATAATCCAAGGAAGTAAGGTGTTGCGTTTTGTTGATCAGACTTTTGATCAGCGATACATTGATAGTTTAAGTTACTTACCCATGAAACTGTCTCAAATGCCAGAGGCTCTCGGTTTTGAAACATCCGTTAAAGGATGGTTTCCGCATTTTTTCAGTTCTGAGGAGAACCTAAGTTACATTGGTCCTTATCCCGGTCCTGAAATGTATGGGGCCGACCAAATGTCAATCTGTGACAGAGAAAAGTTTATGGCATGGCATGAAACAGTCTGTCACCAGACCTTTGACTTTCATAAAGAGATGGAAATGTATTGTGACAATGATGTGTCTATTTTACGTGAAGGATGTCTCAAGTTCAGAGAAGTAATCAACGATGCAGGTGTTGATCCGCTGAGTTGTATTACAATCGCATCAGTCTGCATGAAAACCTATCGTACTCATTTTATGACCGAGGGTTCCACAGCTATTCTTTCACCTGATAACTATAGGCAACAATATAAAGCCTATTCGAGTGGCTCTATTCAATGGTTGGAGTATTTGGCTGAGACAAAAAACATCTTTATTCAGCATGCCTTGAAGGGAGGTGAAAAAAAGTTTGGACCTTATCATGTTGATGGGTATGCAGTCATCGATGGCATCGAGACAGTTTTTGAGTACAACGGATGTTTCTTTCACGGTTGTACATCTTGCTTTATGCCACAGGAAATGTGTGCATTAACCCGAAAGAGCTTTGGAGACATGCATCTAGAGTTCCAAGACAAACTGAAATCCTTACAGGGTGATTATGGCCTGAAAGTGGTGGTAATGTGGGAGCATGAATGGGGTCACTTGAAAAGGTCAGATCAAGTTCAAGCTTTTCTGGACAACTTTGGTTTGCCAGAACCCCTGGAGCCCAGAGAGGCCTTGTTTGGTGGCCGCACCAATGCTTTGGTTTTAAAACATTTAGCCCAAGAGGACGAAAGAAATAGAGTATAGTGATTTCACATCCCTTTACCCTCATGTCATGAGCAAGTACCACTTTCCTCTGGGCCACCCTGAAATCATTCATCGTGACTTTGACTTGCCCCAAAACTATTTTGGTGTTATTATGGCAACAGTTTATCCTCCGAGGGGCTTGTTTCTTCCAGTGCTACCATCAAGGAGACCTAATGGGAAGCTTTTCTTTTCCCTTTGTCATACATGCAGTGACAACAATAATCAGCAACATCCTTGTGATCATTCTGATGAAGAGAGAGCTCTGACAGGTGTATGGGTCATGGAAGAATTAAATATGGCTCTCGCTAAGGGGTACACTATAGCTAAAATCTCTGAGGTGTGGAATTTTGTCAGAAAATCAGATACTCTTTAAAAAGAGTATATCAAGACTTTCTTAAAAGGCAAGCAGATGGCTTTGGGTTATCCTGCATCAGCCACCGATCAAGAGAGCAAAGACAGGTACACTGAGGATTATTATGACAAAGAGGGCATACATTTGGATCCTGAAAAAATCAGAGTCAATAAGGCTAAGAGAAGTGTTTCAAAGCTTTTTTTGACCAATTTTTGTGGAAAGTATGCTCAGAGAAGTAATATGCTGACAACAACCCTTGTTAAAGACCCCGAACAATTCACAGAGTTCATTTTTTTCAAACCGATTTGTAATTTCCTATTTTTTATTTTTGAATCAAGACGTTGCTCTGGTACAGTGGAGGTATAAAAAAAATTACCTTAGGTCCCCCGGCAACGTGAACGTACTGATTGCTGCCTTTACGACAGCCTACGGACGTCTTGAATTGTACAATCTGATGGACAAGCTGCAGAGGCGCTTGCTTTACCATGACACAGACTCTGTGGTCTATGTTAGCAAGGCAGGTGAATGGAAACCCCCTCTGAGCAATTATTTGGGTGGTTTAACAAATGAACTTGAAGTATGACATAATGGACATTTCTTGTTGATGTCACACCAGCTGGCAAAATTAGCTGCCACTGTATGCCATGAGGCAAGCTTATGTTTTTCATACCAGTAAGCTGAGCGGCATGTACGGTTACAATCATGACACTTTGTGAATTGCTGGGGCTGATATGGACAGTCTGCATCACTGCATACGGCACAGTTGTATTTACATGAGTGACCCCCGAGCCTAGTATAACGTATGTGACACGTGTTGCACACATAGGGTGTGCCCATGAAATCTTTAATGTTGGTAATACCATAATAATGATTGTCTTGAACAAACAAATACAGCATGTGTGGATGAGGGGTAGGGCTGCTATGGAATTTCAAGATGGCTGAGTCATACCTACTATGATACAGGACCACAATTTTAATGCTTAGTAAGCTTTCAAATTTGATTATATCAGAAAAAGCGACAGGTTGATGAATGGATAAACCTACGGCCCTCTGAATATCATGTGCTTTCTGTAAGCCTTGAAAATCAGTACAACCAGGTGCTAAACTAATGGCAAAACACAAACTGTTGTCTGAATTCTGAGGGATAATGAGATGGGCCTTTTTGCTGTTTATTATCTCAGATTTCAAAAGTGTTTCGGCTTTCCTTCGCCCCGAACCCTGTGGGTTCCTGACAATCTGAACCACCAATTCTAGGGTTTTATCAGCTACGATTGATAAATTGGACTGTACAAGACGCTCTACCTTATCCAGAAATTGATCAACATTTGCATTTCCATTTTCCAAAACATGAGAACTACTGTTTTGAATTGAATCCCCCCCCCAAGTTCTAATTGCAATACATCTCTAGGCTCAGCATGAGCACTGGCCCTGTCAAAAAGGTCATTCAACGTTTCTAACAAATTAACATTGAAAACAGAAAAATCATATATTTCATTCGTGTGAGTAAAATTGAAACGCTGTCGGATTTCAATGTTGCTAAATCTCTTGCGATAAACAATATTTGTGTCAGCGCCTCTACCCAACTGATTCACAACACCTGAACCGGACGCTTGTGGTGGTGGTGGATTTGATTGTATAGGCAACATGTGAGGAACTGTTGATTGTACGTGAGAAGCTGGAGATTCAATGTTATATTCAGGCTGTACATTATCGTTTATGTGTAATGGACTTGCAGCTGTTGGATTTAATGATCTAATCTCATCAATCAATGCCTCACAGTCTATGTGTGATGGACTTGAAGGTGTATCTGATGTTTCTGGGCATAAACCATTATTTTCTTCACCCTCTACATCGTCGCTTATGTGTAATGGACTTGGAGCTGTTGGTTGTATGTGAGTAGCTGGTGATTCAAAGTTATGTTCAGCTTGTACATTATTGTTTATGTGTAATGAACTTGGAGCTGTTGGTTGTATGTGAGATGTTGGATTTAATGATTTAATCTCTTCAATCAGGGAGTCATAGTCAGGTGGCTCCATATTTTACAGAGGGTTATGTGTTTTTTTCAAGATTTTTGCATATGAGCTGGGGAAGCTTATTTCTACAGAATATTCTATCCTGACGCCACAGACTGCTCATCAGTTCAACCATACACCTGTGCAACTGATTCTCTCTGGCTTTTAATACTTTCCCAAACTCATTTCTGAACATATAATGGGGGTGGCTCTGTCCTTCCTCCTCCTCCTCACTGGACGTTTCACATTCTAAAATTGATTCGTTATCAGTATCTGTAGAATGGTTGTGAATCAGGAGCGGAGCCGCTTTACGGATATCAAAATGATTTTCAACTTCAGTCATTAAAACATCCTTACTTGCATTCATCAAGCCATTGTTGCCCCCTTGCGTTGGATGTTGGACGTCTTGCGGGTCAAGTTGAACAACCCTGCCACCTTGTGGATCTTCGGGGACTGCTACATCTGCGTGTTCTGAAAGGGGATAAATAGGAATAGTGAAAAAAGAAATAAAAATTGTTTGATAGTTCACTTTCACAACATATCATAATTGCCTTTACTTACCACTTGTTACAGATGGAGCACCCAAGGATTGTTGTTTTAGCACACGCTTGTTGTTTTGCAGGGTTACTTCGGCCACGTCTGGAATTTAAAAAGAAAATTAATAAACACGCACGTTTAAAATGTTTTTTTTTCTGAAAATCATAATATTCATACCGTATCCTAAAACGTTGTCAACCCAATAGTTGTTTGACCAGTCAGAATCTTCGTTTCCGTGAATTTTCACAATTGGCGATGGTGGAATGGTCGGCCTGTAGAGTTCTTCGGAACTAGCTAATGACTCGAAATTGTTATTGGTACAAAATGGAAGAATTTCATCTTTCGATCCCGCTTGAAATTCGTCCAGACTCCGTGAAACAATTATGTGGCTCGGTAATTCGATCTTTTCTCGATGTTCTCAGGTCAATAACTTCAGAAAGAATTTGTGAAAGAGACATGATTCAAAGTCCTAAAAATAAACAATTTTATTTTATTCAACATGTTTTTTTATATATATATATATTTTCACTGTAATTAGGGATATAATGGTACGCAAAACGTGACGGTTTCGGTACAGTAGTAGTCTCAAACTGGGGCCTCAAGATATGGCTTGCGCGGTCATATTCACAACAATAATAGGGTGCTTCAGTTAAGCAAAATCAGTCTCCAGGGAATATTATTCAACACATAAAAACACAGTTAAACATAGTCTATATTCGAATCACACCGTATACCATTACATCCCTAAATGTTAGAGTAAAAGCTTGTCGTATAAAATTTTAACTGTAATAGGTATGTAAACATATATGGCTTACCTTTTATTTTTGTTTGAAAAAGAAGAATTCCTTTTTTGCTGATTAGCGCGGCGCAATCTTTTCGTCGGAGTGACTTGTGAAATGGCTTCTTTCCCAACACAATCCAGCGTTTAAATCAGACTATTTCTACGACATGCTGAATGGCTACTTTGGCTGCTGACTGATAATAAAAAACGCCCTATTTTCTTGCTGGTCCGTCCTAAACCATTAATTTCTAAATTACTTGTTTGCTCTAAAAGGAAAAGAGCATAAACCGGGGTGTCTGGTTTTTGAGATCGTGGGACAAGGAGGGTTTCAATTCCTTTTAATGCAATGTGTTAAATAATATTGAATTCAAATAGGCCCATCGTTTTACGTTCTCTCTCTGCCTGAATAAATCGTGAATTTGATATATTATTTGAGAAATGTTTATCCAGTCCTCAAGAAAAAAAATGAAATATCGGAACAAAAATGTTAAAAAAATATACTATATACGGGAATATTCACGGTAAAATCTGCCTTCGAATTAATGTATGATCAGAACAATTGTTATGACACTATTCTGTTGGTCTCTGTACTTATACTCTGTTTTGTGAAAACGACTGTTCCCGTGGATCCACGTAATTAAACTGAAATAATCAACTGTTAAACGAACGACTGTTGAGTCTCTTTTCATAATAAACTGCGAACATTTTTCCATCTTCCACACTACCAAAGACTAAAATCGCAAGATTGAGACAAAAACAAGAGCCGCTGTTAAAAGAAAACATACCAATCGGAGGACACTCAAAGGGAACACCGCAAGACTGATTAAAACATTTTTTAGAGATGGCACTCATATACCGTATGTCTGGAGAATGTATGAAAACCGAGTTGGATTTATTCACTGTCCCCTTCACACAGACATCTATTGAGAAAAATACATACGTTGAAATATCAACCCTATCAGCAATATCAGACACAGCCCCTCTGGAGTTCTTTATTGCTGGAAATGGTGAAGATTACATTGATCTGAACAATACTTCTCTGCACCTACTTTTAAAAATCACTAAACCGGATGGGACTAATATTGATGGCGGAGCCAGTGTTGGTGTTATCAACTACCTGATAGCCACCGTATTTTCATAAGTGGATGTCTCCTTGGGTGATCGTTTAATTAGTCAGAGTAGCAAAACATACCCCTACAGGGCTGTAATGGAGAGCATTCTGAATTATGGAAGTGATACTTTAAAGACAATTTTCAGCCGGTTTGTATTTCAAGGACACCGCAGGCCACATGGATGTTACGGACCCTGCAGGAGATAACAAAGGACCTCTGAAAAGGGCTGCCTATTCAGCGAGTAGTACAACATTTGAAATGATCGGCCCTGTTCATAACGAAATCTTTCAAGAGAAACTCATGTTAAACACGCTCAAGACACGCTCAAACGCTACTCTCAACCAATGCAAAGTACCTAATTGAAAGGATGTGTATGGTGACTTTTAGTTTACTTGTGGGGAGTCATGTTTGTAACCAGGAACACCTACTTTTAGGCCCCCTACCAAAATGCATTGTCGTTGGATTGGTGGAAAATTGCAGTTTTACAGGAAGTTATACAAAAAATCAATTTAATTTCAAACGTAATTTGGAGTTTATGACTATGTATGTGGACGGTCAACAATTTCCTAGCAAACCATTCAAACCAGATTACACATCGGGATCGGCTGTGTGTGAATTTAACCAATTGGCCCTAGCTTCAGGAAAACACCTAAAGGACCAGGCCATGGCTATTGACCGGTCTGACTTCTTACATGGCTATGCTCTTTATTCATTCAACTGTGCACCGGATGAGGAATGCGGTCAATACCTATCCCTGATTAAGTCTGGGAATGTCCTACTTGAGATGAGGTTCAGTCAAGCACTACCCCATACGTTTAATTTGGTTGTTTATTCCATTTTTGACTCCATTATCAGTGTCCAACCGGAGGCAAGTCATGGTTGACTACTATTAGGAAACATTACCCAAACGGATGAGAAATGAATACCGCAGAGTTGACCGGCGTGGTAAACCAATTTTCATCTAGGACTCATTTCTACGGTGTGCTGGCATGCGACCAACTACCTGGTGGACCTGTCCGAGATGTTGCATCAATGATGATTGTTAATATGCACCCGAGTGACCACCCCGGAGAACATTGGCTGGCTATTTACATCACAGATGACGGCATTGGAAGGTTTTATGACAGTTTTGGAAACTCCCCAGATTTTATGTATTTTCCCAAGTCAATCAAGGCATTTCTGCAAACCTGTGAGGGTGTGGAATACAGCTCAAAACAAGTCCAGGATGTGATTTCAACTACTTGTGGACAACATTGTGTGTTCTTTCTCTGTCAAATGACAAGAGGTCTGAGTTACAAAGATGTTGTCTTTTTATACTGATGGTTTATGAAAAAATTATATGTTAGTCTCCAAGTTTGTATCTAAGATGTATCTGAGTAAGCGTGATCAACAAATGTTTAATTGTATACAGCATGCACAATCTTGTGAATCATTTCATTTGTGTCATGGTTGTTGAGGAAATAGACAGTTAAAAGTATATCTTATGCCTTTTTTATTATTAAAAAATAAAGGCAATTTTAAAACAACATCGATGTTTACATAGTATTATTCATACAACAAATTAAGGATACACCGATACCGATACCAGTACTAGGGTATTGGGCCGATGCTGGGCTTATGTACACAAGTAGACAAAAGTAGAGTGCAAGCGCTGCTCTGCTAAATTGTCGAGGAGTAAAGGAAAAACACTAATTTAACAAAAGCAATTTGATAAAATATCGTTAGACAAAACACAGTGCAGAGTTCACGGGGTATGCTAATGCTAGCAGTGCAGAACCACAACAACAGCTAACTCCAAGACTGGAGAAGCGAAATAAAATGCCCAGAGACAGCCCGCGGGCTGAAAAAAAATGAAAGATCAGAGCATGAAAAGATTCAATGAATCGCACAGTTTACTATCGCACGAGCATCAGAGCAGAGCAACAACGTTCAGAGCATCAAACTAGCTAGTGAGGTCAGAGAAAAGTAACTGGTTGTGTCTGTGCATGCACACGTTTGCGTTGAACGGTCAGTAAGTGGCTGTCACATAGATATAAAGGTAGCCATCGTCTGAGCGACAACCCAAGGTAAGAAGCTAACTTTTGCATATAGTCACTCTATCCACTCTCCTGAACATTTCCTACCATACATTCACTGCGGCGTATAGAATAGTTTTTTCTATATGAGTCAATATATATTTCATATTCATTGAATAACATTGTGGCCAGTGGTATGGGCGGAGTAAAATGCCAGCAACAATTGCAAATACACACCGTCCCTTGCTTTTCCAGCATATCTTCAATCTACAGACTCTCCTGAACATTTCCTACAATACATTTACTGCGGCGTATAGAACAGTTTTTCCTGTATAGGGCAATATGTATTTCATATACAGTCATTTGCATTATGGCCAATGGTATGGGTGGAGTGAAACGCCAGCAACAATTGCAAAATACTTAGTGCCCCTTGCTTTTCCAACATACAGTGGATATAAAAAGTCTACACACCCCTGTTAAAATGCCAGGTTCTTGTGATGTAAAAGAATGAGACAAAGATGAATCATGTCAGAACTTTTTCCACCTTTAGTGTGACCTATAACGTGAACAATTCAATTGAAAAACAAACTGAAATTTTTGAGGGGGAAAAATAAAAAACTCACAATAACCTGGTTGCATAAGTGTGCACACCCTTAAACTAATACTTTGTTGAAGCACCTTTTGATTTTATTACAGCACTCAGTCTTTTTGGATAGGAGTATATTAGCATGGCACATCTTGACGTGGCAATATTTGCCCACTCTTCTTTGCAAAAGCGCTCCAAATCTGTCAGATTGCGAGGACATCTCCTGTGCACAGCCCTCTTCAGATCACCCCACAGATGATCAATTGGATTTAGGTCTGGGCTCTGGCTGGGCCATTCCAAAACGGTAATCTTCTTCTGGTGAAGCCATGCTTTTGTGGATTTGGATGTGTGCTTTGGGTCGTTGTTGTGCTGAAACGTGAACTTCCTCTTCATCTTCAGCTTTCTAATGGACGCCTGAAGGTTTTGTGCCAAAATTGCCTGGTATTTGGAACTGTTCATAATTCCCTCCACCCTGACTAAGGCCCTGGTTCCAGCTGAAGGAAAACAGGCCCAAAGCATTATGCTGCCACCACCATGCTTCACTGTGGGTATGGTGTTCTTTGGGTGATGTGCAGTGTTGTTTTTGCGCTAAACATACCTTTTGGAATTATGGCCAAAAAGTTCAACCTTGGTTTCATCAGACCATAACACATTTTCCCACGTGCTTTTGGGGGACCTGATGTTTGTTTTTGCAAACTTCAGCCAGGCTTGGATGTTTTTCTTTTTAAGAAAAGGCTTCCGTCTTGCCACCTTATCCCATAGCCCATTCATATGAAGATTACGGGAAATTGATGTCACATGTAGCACACAGCCAGTACTTGCCAGAAATTCCTGCAGTTCCTTTAATGTTGCTGTAGGCCTCTTGGAAGCCTCCCTGACCAGTTTTCTTCTCGTCTTTTCATCAATTTTGGAGGGACGTCCAGTTCTTGGTAATGTCTCTGTTGTGCCATATTTTCTCCACTTGATGATGACTGTCTTCACTGTGTTCCAT
>JACXGI010005288.1:0-30446 GCA_016801175.1 Esox masquinongy | reverse complement strand
CGGACCATGGCTTTTGCTCTGAGATGCAACTAAGAAAATGTCAGGAAAATCCTACTAGAACAGCTTTATTTGTGATTAATCAGAGTCACTTTAAATGATGGCAGGTGTGTAATGACTTCTATTTAACATGAGTTTGAATGTGATTGGTTAATTCTGAACACAGCCACATCCCCAGTTACAAGAGGGTGTGCACACTTATGCAACCAGGTTATTGTAAGGTTTTATTTTTCATTTTTCCCCCTCGAAGATTTCAGTTTGTTTTTCAATTGAATTGTTCACATTATAGATCACATTAAAAGTGGAAAAAGTTCTGACATGATTTATCTTTGTCTCATTCTTTTACATCACATAAACCTGGCATTTTAACAGGGGTGTGTAGACTTTATAACCACTGTATTTTGAATCTACAGACTCTCCTGAACAATTCCATACAATACATTCACTGCGGCGTATAGAATGATTTTTTCTGTATGAGTCAATATGTATTTCATATCCATTGAGTTACATTGAGGCCAATGGTATGGGCGGAGTAAAATGCCAGCAACAATTGCAAATACACAATGCCCCTTGATTTTCCAGCATACTTTGAATCTAAACACTCTCCTAAACATTTCCTACAAAACATTCAATGCGGCGTATAGAATAGTTTTTTCTGTATGAGGCAATATGTATCCCATGTACAGTATATTATGGGGTTTTGCCTTGGGGGCTGAAGAGGGTGTGGAAAATATTGTGTTGCTGGATGTAGCACAGTGCCCATCCAAAACTCATTTTATTTGGTTAGTAGACACTCTCCTGAACATTTCCTACAATACATTCACTGCGACGTATAGAATAGTTTTTGCTCTATGATGCAATATGTATCCCCTGTACAGTATATTATAATGTGTTGCATTGGGGGAGGAGGTGAAAAGTATAGTGTTGCTGGACTTAGCGCAAAGAGCCCATATATAACTAATGAACACCAGCAAATTAACAAGAATTACATCAATGATTCATCAACTCAGTTTTAAAATATGAAATGTATACAACCCAGCAAACACGTTACGTAACCACAACCAAACGTGACGTACTGGATTGGTAATGTTATGACCTTACCTTCTTACAACGTTGTGGCAACGTTGTCCGAAGGTAATTCCATAACCACATCTTCCTCACCTGCTTTGGACGTCGCAGAAACGTAATTAAATGACGTACTGAAAATGTAAAAACTTACGTACCAGTTTGGTACCGAGTTGTAACTACAACTGGAAAAGTTAAACTCCTATTTTCGTTGCTACAACGTACTTTGCTTACGATGTCATTACTTGCCACCACATCGGAAACCATAATCCAAATATTTCAGAGTTCAGCTGAAGAAACAAGAATTCTCCAATACAGGCAATTGCTCAATTCAAATACCATATAATCTCTCACAATACCAGATGGAAGGCATATACACGTTAACTCTGCATGCACGTGCCGCACCTCGAGGGTCCCGCCATGTCTTCACTGTAGTTTGTACTCCTACCGGTAGCTGTAGTACTTCTGATGTGTTAAAGGAGTGGACCAACATTCCACAGGCCACAATCAACAACCTGATCAACTCTATGCGAAGGAGATGTGCTGCACTGCGTGAGGCAGTTGGTGGTCACACCAGATACTGACTGGTTTTCGGACCCCCCCGGAACCCCCCAATACAGTGAAACTGCACATTTTCGAGTGGCCTTTTATTGTGGCCAGCCTAAGGCACACCTGTGCGATACTCATGCTGTCTGATCAGCAACTTGATGTGCCACACCTGTGAGGTGGATGGATTATCTCGGCAAAGGAGAAGTGCTCACTAACACAAATTTAGACAGATTTGTGAACAGTATTTGAGAGAAATAGGCCTTTTGTGTACATAGAGAAAGTCTTAGATCTTTGAGTTCAGCTCATTATGAATGGGGGCAAAAACAAAAGTGTTGCGTTTATAATTTTGTTCAGTGCATATTTATATATTTTTTTACTTCAGTTTAAGATAATTCTGATTAAATCGTGTCAGAGTTTTTACCAGTACTCTTCTACTCTGGTTAGCCTAATACTGTAGCTATTATTGGCAGTTTTTCAGTCGCTATCATAGTTTTTTCGAATTTATCATTTTTTCTGTTTAGAAATTGTAATCATTGATTGTAATCATTGGTATTAACCTTTCAAACTACAGCAAGGTATTTTCGGTGTTTCTAATCAAGCAATTTTCCAATTTTGAAATGTTCTTTTTAGTCGTGTAGCTTACACTACAGTATTATACCTTTCTAGCAACTGCAGGTAGCGCAAGTTTTCTGTTACAGTAACGTGCCTGGCTAACTAGCTATTGCAGCTAGTTAACACTTCTGTACAACTACCTACTTTACAAACATCTGCTTAGTTCTTTAAGCCGACATCGTTTCTGGAGCACCCATCATTTCTGGACAAGAAATCTCAGGTAAGCTTATTTAACTTCTTTACAAAGCACATAGCTAACTATTGGACATATTAGGTAAAATCACTTTGGTAGTTACCTTGAATAACGTCATTAACTGTATAGGAAGCCAACGTTAGCAAGCTACAGTACAGTAAGTCAACTACTACTGTAGCTAGCTAGCTTGATTGGTAGCTTTTTCCCCAGCCAGGCTGGGCTCAGTGCAAGAAGTGTTTCGCTTGCTGGGACAGAAATTAATACTCAAGTCGAGTTTGAGTATTCAAGGTGTGACTAAGCACGCGGTAATCATCATGTTTTCAAAGCATTTCTGTTATCTACTTTATTGCTGTAATTTGCACTAGCCTACTGAGTGGAACATTAAAATATTAATTCCCAGCGCAAGATAATTTTGACATGGAAAATCTGCTAAGCAGATTCGAGGAGGTACACAATTTTGTAGTCATATTTTAATAAATGTCGAAATCCTTAATATGCATTCTCATTTATCATTACAGCTTTCCCTGACTGTAAGAAGAAACACAGAGAAAGCAACTACAGTAAGTGACTGTGAACACACATGATCAATAGAAATGCTGTAACTAGAGTGAAGCTTACAAGACGGATGTGTGCAATATGCTTGTTAGTGTTTTTATTATGGAGCTTTAGGGTAAGCAAAATGTATTGATATAGCTTTACATTATTGATATAATTGGCTTGTGTGTTCTTTAATATCAAATATTATTTCACTTTCACTAGTTATTGGGGCATCAATATGTGAAGCATAAAAAATTAGCTTTTGTCATCATAAGACAATGTCCCATTAATATTTTGGTCAGTCTCAAGGTAGATATGTAGACTGAGACAAGAAGTGAGTTCTAGAATGGATGTAAATTACTAATATACGGGACTATAGGGTGGACATTAATTTCAGATATACAGGACACCTAATCATGATGTGAAAGACCTCTAATTATGTCTTGTGTGTTGTTATCATTTGTAATTGTAGTTGTTTTGTGGCTTTCACGTCATGATTAGGTGTCCCATATCTCTCACCCAGCATGGCAATGGAACATTTAGAACAAATGACTGGGTCATGTCCATACAGTAGAAATAGAGCAAAGATTAAATGACTGGGTCACGTCTGTAGCAACCAAAATATGAGGAAGCTCAAATTCACAAATAAAACATGTAAACATAAACACATTCTAGTGGTAAACATAGTGGCAAAATGTTTTAATCGGGGGGTTTTGAGTACAGCTGGGTGGAGGGGGAAGACAGATTGGATGGATGAACACGCCATGTTACTGTTGATGAAAGCTAAAAGTCACTGTCTAATGTCATCAGGCGTGGTGAAGCCACAACAGAGAGCGGCAGCAGTATCCCCAGCACCCCTACTTCCCACTGCTATGCTAGTAAATGTTTGCTTAAGTTGTTGTTTGTTGGCCACTGGGTTATAAGAGGGATAAACACCTCAGCACATTATCTTGGAATAATGAACTCGCAGGAGAGAGTTCAGTATTTATCTCTTGCGTATATAACCATTGAGTCACCTCATAAGTTCTCAAATGTAAAGATATTTACTGAGTTCACACAAAGCATAATTCAACAAGACATTTGATAATAATGTAAAAGTGACATAATAAAATGATTATGAAATAAGAATCAGATTGTGGACACTGTTTTATACTCTTTTTAAACTTGTTTTCATTGTCCATGATCAGGTGCAGTTCTGGGTCCCAACAACAAAGGAAGGTGAAGATAGAATTGATGACCACTCACTGATGACTCATTTCTGACAACGATGAAGAGTAAAGCTTCCATCTTTGCTTGTGTTATTGTATTTTGATGGTTGGAGTTTATAGTTTAAAAAAAAAAATCATGATTTTTCAAAATTTCTCACCATTAGAAGAACCCAATGAAGAGTAAGGCATTTATATTGGCTTATGTTCTTATATTTTAATTATTTGTAAAAATGGCCAGTTTGATAATATCTCTTATGTGATCAGTTGATAGTTGGATTTCAATTTCAGTGATTCGAGAAGGATATAACTATTGGTGGAAAAATTGTTTAGCCTGGTTTATTGCCATTGAAGACCTGCAATTTAATTCTGATTTTAATTTCTGTACCATTGACCAACTTGGGAGAGTGTGAGGTGGGTGATCAATAAAGTGATTTTTTTTAATTACATACATTTTCTTGATTGTTTGCAAATGTTATACTTTTTTACTACATTTCATGTAGGGCTCTTCTATATTATATGTCATGTACTTTGTTAGAAAATATCTGTACTGATGATCTAACAGAATTGACAATTATATCTGGAAAGGGGTTGATAGAATAAATGTATACATAATACATTACATGCTCACTGTAAAACTAAAGTCTGTTTAGAGCCCTGCTGAATTGTGTTGTGCACCTTTAAGAGGGCATGGGACAGTTGGGGTGGATAAACACAATGTTTGAGAAGTGTCAAGTGAGATATGTTGACTGGACAGAAATGAACTTAACTGTACCTATTCTACTTGTAGGTATGAATATACTATTTTTTTAAGTGCAAAAAATGGTTAAGGCATATTAAAATACCTGGTACAAAATATTGTTTCACAAATTACAAATGGGTTACTTTAAATAAATTGCATTTCAGGTTGTATTTATGTAAGATCATTAACTGGTTCCTAATGTAAGTTACCTTGTCAGTACAATGCAATTTATCCGTGACAATGCAATATGGTTTGCTGGAAAATGACTACATGAGCAAAATATCTAGTAGGGTTGACTATGTGGTCTGTGCTTTAAAAAGAACAGGAGATTATATTTGCATGTACTTCGTGGAATGAAGGAATATAAGGCAGAAAACCAACTGAGTTAATTTAGTCTTATTTTAAAAATAGAACCACCATGTTCATGGGATATGGTTGATGCTGCAGAGGATCAGGAGTAGAAGGTAACAGGTAGGCTAGCTACAGTAGCTATACCTAGACCAAATGGATTTTGCTAGTGCAAAAATAAGCATTGCATAAACAAATACTGCGAACCTGCCAATGGTCAGCAAATAACGAATAGGCTACCTTAATTACATAACGTTGTCACGACGTACAGGTGACGAAATTACATCGTAATTAAATGACGTTGTAACAACCAAAATAGGAACTTCACTTTTCCAGTTGCTGCAACGTCAGATAGTTACGTAACAGGTGCGAAAAAGGACTGTCTCGCTACGTCGTGACAACGTAATATTGTTTGCTGGTAATAGTTTACTCCATCTCCATTTCTCAGTGTGTCCCACCTTAGAATATTATTCATCCTTTGTGAAGTACTATTTAAACAGTATTTTTCTTTAGTTTATATTTTTTAATATGTAGATATTGCTTTTATTATCTATATCTTTACAATATACACTAAGCAAAGCGGCGAAATAGATTAATATTATTAATATTGCTTTTTATCGCAGACCTTTATTTTGAAGGCTAAATCCGAAAACCAGAAGTCTTATTTTTGCTACCGAATCTCAAATGTTGCCAGCATGACGCTAATGTCTCCCTAACCGAAAACGGATTACGAGCAGGTCAAGTCAAAAAAATATAATTCGTTTGCCTGTTTAGGGTAGAATAACGATTGGCCACTCCATACACGGACCGTATTGGTTCTCTATCACTCTTTTTACTGTGGGATAACCAATTAACGAATCGTACACGGTTGGTGGGGTTCAGACGTTTCTGAACTTGTCTTGTGTATGCTCGTTTGAAATGTCGTGTCCGTTAGATAATCCGTTTTTAGCTCTCAGAGGTCAGAAAAACCGAGGATGAAAAACAGATCACTAACGACATAAAGGGAACTGTAAAAATCAGTGGATTTCACAGTGAAAAAAGTATAATTAAACATACAAATAGTGAAAGCACAACTTCTCTATCACATTTGTTATTCCTACACTATAAGGAATAGGGTGCAATTGCAGGCCCTTAGTGTTCGTGCAGTTAGGTCCGGAAATAATTGGACACTGCCAAGTTTTGTTATTTTGGCTGTTTACCAAAATATATTTAACTTACAGTTAAATACTGAATATTGGCTTAAAGTGCAGTCTGTAAGCTTTTTCAAGGGACCAAACGTAATTGGACAATTGACTCAAAACCTGTTTCATGGACAGGTGTGGGCTATTCCTTCGTTATTTCTTCCTCAATTAAGGAGATAAAAGGTCTGGAGTTAATTCCAGGTGTGGCATTCACATTTGGAAGCTGTTGCTGTGAATCCACAACATAGGGTCAAAGGAGCGCTCAATGCAAGTGAAACAGGCCATCCTTAGGCTGCAAGAAAATAAATAAAAAATCCATCAGAGAGATAGCAGAAACATTAGGAGTGGCCAAATCAACAGCTTGGTACATTCTGAGAAAATAAGAATGCACTGGTGAGCTCTGCAACACAAAAAGTCCTGGACGTCCATAGAAAACAACAGTGGTGTATGATAGTAGGATCCTTTCCATGGCAAAGAAAAACCCCTTCACAACATCCAGCCAAGTGAAGAACACTCTCCAGGAGGTAGGCATATCATTATCCAAGTCTACCATAAAGAGAAGACTTCACAAGAGCAAATACAGAGGGTTCACCATCAGGTGCAAACCATTCATAGCGCTCAAGAATAGAAAGGCCGGTTTAGACTTCGCCAAAAAAAACTTCTAAAAAAAAGCCAGCCCAGTTCTGGAACAGCATTCTTTGGACAGATGAAACTAAGATCAACCTGTACCAGAATGATGGGAAGAAAAAAGTATAGAGAAGGCTTGGAACGTGATGATCCGAAGCATACCACATCATCTGTAAAACACGGTGGAGGCAGTGGGATGGCATGGGCATGCATGGCTTCCAATGGCACTGGGTCACTAGTGTTTACAGATGATGTGACAGAAGACAGAAGGAGCTGGATGAATTCTGACGTGTATAGGGTTAAGGCAGAAAGACCCACAAACAAACAACTGAAAACAGCTGCAATAAAGGCCTGGCAAAAGCATCACAAAGGAGGAAACCCAGTGTTTTGTGATATCCATGCATTCCAGACTTTAGGCAATCATTGCCTACAAAGGATTCTTGACAAAGTATTAAAAATGAAAATTTTACTTATGATTGTGTTAATTTGTCCAATTACATTTGAGCCCCTGAAATAAGGGGACTCTGTATGAAAATGGTTGCAATTCCTAAACGTTTCATACAATATTTTTGTTCAACTCCTTGCATTAAAGCTGAAAGTCTGCACTTCAATTGCACCTTGGTTGTTTAATTTCAAATAAATTGTGGTGGCATACAGAGCCAAAATTATAAAAATTCCATCAGTGTCCAAATATTTCTGGATCAAACTGTAATAGGTTTGAGGTCCAATTCCCCTGATGTGTACCTGGGTATTTCCACAGAAAGAGACCCATATGTTTCACACATTGGCCCTCAAGTGAGATAACTGATTAATTTGTATTTTCCCATTTCCCATTGATACATGTTTAAACAAGTAAAGCATTCGTGTTGTGCCCAAGAATGTCTGGCCTGCTGCCTCCGATGCACATTTTCCGCTGCAGCATGGTTTCCAGCCCATTGCAATTTCGGAACACATTAAGTACTTCCCACTTTACATTTTTGTCAAAGAAATAAAATGCCCAATAAAATCTTTAATTTACTTTTGTAAATTATATTTTTTAATTATTTATCATTTATCAATCGCCAAACTCTTTTTAATCCCACATTATTCTATTCCCCCTGTGACAACAGACATGATCAACCCTATGACTTTCAAAAGTCAGATTTTTTAATTCAACCTCTTTTGGTGTTTGTAATAAGATTGAACATGTGTTTCTAACGAAAAAATGTTAAACACTGAGTTAAAAATAATTATGACAAAATCAAAGGCAATCTATTTGTGGAACGGATTTATGGAATGAGTGGTTCCTTCAGGTGTTCTTGCAGTTAAGGCAATTGCCCTTAGCACATTCATGATTTTCCCATCTGTGTTGCCATTGGGCAAGGATCCAAGAACCTACTGTACTCTTTAAATCCCTTCTCACATTTTCCCATTAATTTCAAACTGGCTCTGTAATTAAAAAAAACTATAAAATACAGAAGTATGCAGTCCTAAAAACAAATGCAGTGGATGGAGTGATTTTCTAACTTTGGTAAATCCATGAAAAGGAGTGCAAACTGGGATGCCTGTCTGTGTAAGTTGCTTTTGTCCCAATTGAACAATTAACCATACTTTTACACTATTATCTGTAGTCTGGTCTGAATCCATTTTAAGCAGGGGTTAAATTAGACAGGAGCCAGCTGGAGTTGTGCTGCTGCAATATGGCAGAAATGAGACCTGGGCAAGCGAAGTTCCCGTACTTCCACTGGTCAGCAGTTTAACATTTTAGAACTGGAAAGTAGAAAGTAGGGCCTGCCCACTTCCCAAAACCCAATTTAACCCCTGATTGCATGTACTGGAATGCGCTACACCTTTATTACCCAAGCTCAGAACAGCTGTGCTAGGCTCAGAGGTAAAAGAGTGCATAGATTTCTTTCCCTTGGAAGCAGTAATCATTCCCAATCTCCTGCCTGTTGGCCATCCCCTGTAGTCCTGTAGCCCTAAGTGCATTTCCCCTCCAACTCAGACTTCCACTGCTCATGAGTGAACCCTGGTGAGGAGAATTTAGCGCTGGTAGGGAGCAGGTAATGCTGCAGAGATGTAGTTTTCTCTGTGGACAAAATGTATGCAATCAGGGGTCAGACAGTCATTAAGTGTTTCCTTATTCAATAGATGTTTCAAGTCTATTCTGTTCTGATTGGCTCAGACAGGAATCATGTCTTTTCTGATTGGATAGATGTCCCAGGTCAGGCCGTTCCCATAGGGGGCATGTCCAGAGGGCAGGAGGACTCGTGTTAACCAATGACTGTGGAGAGGACAGAAGCAGAGGTTACCAAAACGATACATAATAGAACACTAATTCATAGTCTTTCAATTTTGCCCATAAAAGTCAGTGTGTTCAATATCTGTAGAGATCAACAGATCATCACACAGCTTGGAGAAGAAAAACATTTAACTAACCTTCCCTTCTCCACTCCCAGGAAGACTTTCCAGTTATTTAGTCTGCCATAGTTAAATGGGTTTTTGTACACCTGGAAGAAAAGAGTTTGGTTTGGAACGCCTGTTGCAGCCAACAGAGTGTGTTTGTGAGGGAGTGCACGCATCCTCACCTTGCCACGCTTGGCATTGCGTTCGGTCTCCTTGTTGTTGATGTGTCTCTCTATGCTAGTTTCTCCTCTGGATATCAACACTGCGTGCCAGATAGTCAGTCCCCCCAGCGCTACGGCCACCGTACTAAAATGGCCAATCAGAAGGTTAGTTGCTACATGACAACCAATGACAACGCACACAGTATCTAGACCAGTGCTTCTCAACCCTGCTCCTGGACACCTCCCTGCCCTACATGTATTAGATCTCTCCCTGCCCTAACATGTAGCTCATGACGGACTTGATAATGAGCTGATCATTTGAATCAGGTGTGACAGAGCAGGGAGAGATCAAAAACATGCAGGGCAGGGGGGCACCCAGGAGTAGGGTTGATAAATACTGATCTAGACTGAGGTTCTTTCGTCATTGGTGAAAGAAATACCATTCAACATGTAACCTCTAAGATGGCTTTGCTCATTTAAATACAGCAACCCCAATAACCATCATGTTATGAAGTAAACCTCACCTGGTCAACACCCACATGTAGATGATACTCTTGTGGAACATTTTGTCTCTGAACGTGTAAAGGGGAGGTGGGGTCTGGTAGGTGCTCTGACAGAGACAGAGGTCACAAACAGGTCAAACGGAGGTCATACCAAACATCTCACCAGTAAATAAGACGCAAGAACAAAACAGAACCAGTGTGAGGGTGCCTGCGCACTACCTGCCCTGGAGGTAAGATGCCTATGAGGAGCCCCATCCCCGTCACTGGGATGCCCGACTTTTCCAAGTCTGTGTGTTTGAAGCGCTATGGGGACAATGCAAAAAGACAATTAACTGGAGCACCAATAATTAAATGCACAAACACCAGTAATTGAGAAACAGATAACACGTCAAGAGTTGAAGCCAAACACTGAGAAGGTTAAAGTGGACCTTCAGCAAGAGAAGCCCTGTAACTGAGGTGAAAGCAGAACAACAAACCCAGGTTTTTCTTAAAAGAGAAAGAGAGAGGGAGTGTGTGCGTGTGTACCTCTATAGCACTATAAGCCTCAAGGAAGAGGTTCCGGCCACTGATGCTGCAGTAAGCACAACCAAGGGTCAAGAACAGGCAGAAGCAGAAGAAGTAGCGGTGATTAAAATGGCCGACACAGTTATTGAGCCACGCTGGGGGAACAGGAGTTTAGGTGGAAACCAAAAAACACTTTAACCAGCATCCTCAAAATCCTTTATGATGATGTGGGTTATATTTTTGGGGTGATTTTGTCTTCATCCTTGTACCCATTAGACTTGTAAAAGTTGTAGCAGCTTGGGTAAACACAGAATCATATTAATGTCACTTACCCCTGAAACTAAACTTTACCAGTGCACTGATGCCTTGTTTCCACTGGTGCCAAACACTGGTGTTTTATCCTAATGTCCTGAAATGTTTCTGTTTCCATTGACACGGGCCAGTGCCAGTCGGCCACTAGGCCATGGCCGAGTGGCCCGGGTCTCACTTTGTGGCAAGCTCCGGACTTTAGGGCGGGGTTTGTGTGTTGACGCGTAACGTGCTGCAAAAACGCCGCATGTTGTGCTATTCGAATAGCGATGTGTATCATTTGCTTAGTCTTTAAACTTCTCGTAATGGTTTTCATCCGATCTAACAAACAGATCCCTGAGAAAATAAAGCAATAGTACAGGGAAGCAAAGACTCACAACGGAAAGAGTTGGAACGACCAAAGGTGGTATGATGCCACTGACTCAAAAAAACGGAGCGCTGAGACATTGCCTGCAGAACATATAACAACACAAAATTACTTCAGAATTCTCCCAAATCCTTATGTTAAAAGTAGACAGCTTTGACAAAATACTTACACTAAATAATTAATACAGTGGCTTACAGTTGCAGTGTCACGAGTGTAGGTGTAGAAGGAGCCAGTCGCAGAGTTTGAGGAAGAAATGAGTTTTATTACTCAAGTTCAAACGCCATATTATAAACAAACTGAGCATGGCATTATTGTTTAATTTATTTTACTACCACAAAAATATCACCTTATATTTTTCGTTACCGGAAAACCAAAACACATTGATAGTTTACTCCTCCCTCCCCACCTGACCTTCTCCTTAAGTCCTTGGTACCAAATGTATAGTTAAAACAGGAAAGTCTAGAGCCAACATTAGCATAAATCACCGGTGTAGCCCTGGTACCGGGGTAAAGCACCAGTGGAAATGCGGCATAACAGTAATCATCTCTCCCAACTCCACTCAAAGGATACGACAATGATGGTCCATTTTAAGAACGCACCTGTGAAGCAGAAGACGTCATGTTAGTTGGTCCTGTAAAATGCCACCATACCGTTCCAACCGTCAAATTCATAAATGATAAAACATTTTAAAAAATACTTCCAAAGGCACATTTATAAAGTAAAAGCTGCTGACACTTCTTATGGTTATGAGTAGGATAGGAGACAGGGTCACCTGATGCTAGATACCGCTGTTGGAGGCGACTGTGTTGACTTACACATTGCAGATGCCACAGTGGTGTGTCCTGGCAGGTTTGGGGATGATACACTTCTTACACACGGACACAAACGGAACATCATTCTTCACCTGGGAAAAAACCCACACCAAGGTCTCTATCACAACCCGGTCGGCCTCTGTCGGAACACGTGTCTGTCAACCGGTCCGTACCTTAGGGGGGTATCCCGGGGCGGTCCTGATGGCCTTGTAGTAGTGGAAGATGATCATGACAAGGTTCCAGTGTCCGTAACCGATGTGCCAGGCTATCCAGAGGGGAGAGTATGTGCTGAGGACCATAGGCAGCAGACCCACGTAGGCTATCAGCAGGATAGAACCGGTTAGGACCACTACCAGACACACAAACACCTGGACCCATAGAGCGGAGAGATATAGACAGAAGAGAAGGAGCAGGAAGTAGGAAAAGAGTAGGAAATTTACTTCTTGGATGCCCAAATTTTACCAGCAACACAACATTTTTACCAGACACATTTTCACCTTAAAATAAATGACGAATTACAGGAAACAAACACATGGATGTGTTTGAAAATATTAAAACAACATGTATTGGACAAGTATTTCAAAGAACAACAAACATGACAAACATTTTTACACTGCTCAAAAAAAGTAAGGGAACACGTAATCATCACAGTATAACACAAAGTCCACTAAACTTTAGGGATATCAATCTGTCCAGGTAGGAAGCAAAAGCGATTGTGAATCAGTGTCACCTGTTTTGGTCCAAATGAAAGTGACAACCGGTGCACTGGAAAGGCAACAGCAAGACAACCCCCAAAAAGGGAATGGTTTTGCAGGTGGTGGCCACAGACAATTACTCTCTCCTTATCCTACCTGACTGATTCTCAAGTTTTGCATTTTGCCATTGTCCTTGCCACTACTGGTAGCATGAGGCAGTTCCTGCAGCCAATTCAGGTTGTACATGTAGTCCAAATCCTCCAGGACGGCACATCCATACATGCCGTTCTAAGGTTTGCTTTGTCTCCCAGTACAGTCACAAGAGCATGGAGGAGATACCAGGAGACGGGCCATTTCACAAGGAGAGCTGGACAGGTCCATAGAAGGGCAACAACCCAGCAGCAGGACCGGTATCTGCTCCTTTGTACGAAGAGGAACAGGAGGAGCACTGCCAGAGCCCAACAAAATGACATCCAGCAGGCTACTAGTGTTCATGTTTCTGAGCAAACTATCAGAAACAGACTCCATGAGGGCAGCATGAGGGCCCAACTTCCTCTAGTGGGACCTTTGCTCACAGCCCAGCACCGTGCAGCTCGACTGGCATTCGCCAGAGAACACCAGAATTGTCAGGTCTGCCATTGGCACCCCGTTCTCTTCACAGATGAGAGCAGGTTCACACTGAGCACAAGACAGATGTGAAAGAGTCTGGAGACGCCGTGGTGAACATTATGCTGCCTGCAACAACACCCAGCATGACCGGTTTGGCAGTGGGTCAGAGATGGTCTGGGGAGGCATTTCCATGGAGGGTTGCACAGACCTCCACGTGCTAGCAAACGGTACCGTGACTGCTGTTAGATACCTGGATGAAATCCTCAGACCAATCGTCAGACCTTACGCTGGTGCAGTGGGCCCTGGGTTCCTCCTGCTGCAGGACAATGCCTGACCTCATGTGGCCAGAGTGTGTAGGCAGTTCCTGTGTGACAAAGGCATTGATGCCATTGACTGGCCCTCACATTCCCCAGACCTGAATCCAATTGAGAACCTCTGGGACGTTATGTATCGGTGCCTTCGACACCACCAAGTAGCGCCACAGACTGTCCAGGAGCTCACTGATGCCCTGATCCAGGTCTTGGAGGAGATCCCCCAGGACACCATCCGCTGTCTCATCAGGAGCATGCCCAGACATTGTTGAGAGTGCATACAGGCATGTGGGGGCCATATACACTACTGAGTCACATTATGAGTTGCCGTGATGAAATTCACACAAGTTGGAACAGACTGTGATTTCTATTGTTTACTTTGATTTTCGGTTAGTTTGAATCCAGCACTCAATCGGTTGGTGATTTTGGTTTCAATTGACTGTTGTTACGTCATTTTGTTCTCAACGAATTACACAATGCACAGTAAAGATTTGGATCTTTAATATATTTCCTTCATCGAGACCCAATGTGTGATTTAAGTGTTCCTTAAATTTTTTTGAGCAGTGTATATTCGCGATGTTGTCAGCATTCATCAGACAAACATTTTTTATACACTGAACAAAATTATAAATGCAACACTTTTGTTTTTGCCCCCATTCATCATGAGCTGAACTCAAAGATCTAAGACTTTCTCTATGTACACAAAAGGCCTATGTCTCTCAAATATTGTTCACAAATCTGTCTAAATCTGTGTTAGCGAGCATTTCTTCTTTGCTGAGATAATCCATCCACCTCACAGGTGTGGCACATCAAGATGCTGATCAGACAGCATGAGTATTGCACAGGTGTGCCTTAGGCTGGCCACAATAAAAGGCTACTCGAAAATGTCTCAACCTGACTGCAGTTCGTCGTCCTAACCGACTTGAGTGGGCAAATGCTCACATTCGATGGCGTCTGGCACTTTGGAGAGGTGTTCTCTTCACATATGAATCCCAGTTTTCACTGTACAGGGCAGATGGCAGACAGCATGTATGGCGTCGTGTGGGTGAGTGGTTTGCTGATGTCCACGTTGTGGATCGAGTGGCCCATGGTGGCGGTGGGGTTATGGTATGGGCAGGCGTGTGTTATGGACAACGACACAGGTGCATTTTATTGATGGCATTTTGAATGCACAGAGATACTGTGACGAGATCCTGAGGCCCATTGTTGTGCCATTCATCCACGACCATCACCTCATGTTGCAGCATGATAATGCATGGCCCCATGTTGCAAGGATCTGTACACAATTCCTGGAAGCTGAAAACATCCCAGTTCTTGCATGGCTAGCATACTCACCGGACATGTCACCCATTGAGCATGTTTGGGATGCTCTGGATCGGCGTATACGACAGCGTGTTCCAGGTCCTGCCAATATCCAGCAACTTCACACAGCCATTGAAGAGGAGTGGACCAACATTCCACAGGCCACAATCAACAACCTGATCAACTCTATGCGAAGGAGATGTGTTGCACTGCGTGAGGCAATTGGTGGTCACACCAGATACTGACTGGTTTTCGGACCCCCCCGGACCCCCCCAATACAGTGAAACTGCACATTTTAGAGTGGCCTTTTATTGTGGCCAGCCTAAGGCACAACTGTGCAATCCTCATGCTGTCTGATCAGCATCTTGATATGCCACACCTGTGAGGTGGATGGATTATCTCGGCAAAGGAGAAGTGCTCACTAACACAGATTTAGACAGATTTGTGAACAATATTTGAGAGAAATAGGCCTTTTTTGTACATAGAGAAAGTCTTAGATCTTTGAGTTCAGCTCATGATAAATGGGGGCAAAAACAAGTGTTGCGTTTATAATTTTGTTCAGTGTATATAACTAGTTAGTTCCCATAATTAATGAATTTGTCTGCTGCTTGTCCAATGAATGCTGACGACAGAGTGAACAGTAGACAAAATTTTCTCTGTTCGTCATACACTAGATAATCCAGATTTGTGTTTTTGAGGAATTTCTGAATTGTCTTTTTGGCTAACGTCTACCCGCCACAGTGGCGGGTAGTTTTGGCAAATCTATGCACCAAAGCAAAAAATGTCCTGCATTTGGCGGGTAGTGGGTGTTAATTTCCTTCCCTGACTGTCACTATTTGTCAGAGACACTGGCACACACACACACACACACACACACACACACACACTTACAGGCCCGAACCAGCGGGTCAGTACGTCCACCATCCAGAATATGGGCTCCATCAGTGAGTCCATGATGACATCAGAGCTGGTGAGGGAGTTGTAATAGAGGGAGCGGACCATCACTCTGAGGTAGGCCCATCTCTGCCGCGCACACATAGGTAGTCTGCTGTTGTTGACATTGCTGCAGCGCCATCTTCTGACCCACAGGTGCAAACGCACCCAGCGCAGCAACACAAGCAGAAAGGCAGGGCACGGATGCATTGTGCTTCTGAAACACACATAGATAAACGTTCACACAAACAATTATAAAATGTACCACACAGATCTCCAAAGATCACATTGGTCAAAGCAATGCTAAGAGTTCCAAGTTAAGGCCAAGGGTACTCCTTTTCTGGGCTCCAACAAAAAATCTAATTCTGGAAATGGGAACTCAATTTCAATTTTCTCCATGCTGGATGGGATTAACGGGATATGGTGGATTTGTGACAGAGGGGGTTGTGGTCAGCCAGCCAGCCCTTCATCCAACCCATATTCCAGTTTAGGATTTGGTTAAAATAACTGCCCACACAACAACCAAAATAATATGCTTAATTTCTCCATAATTTGTTTTAGAATAATAGAATTTCTAAATTCCACATGAGCTTAGTTTAACTTCTGTACCCCATCCTAACGTAAAATACTAATTTGTTTTATTCCGGTGTTAAAAAACAACACAAACGACCACGTTAGAGCCTCAAAATGGTTGAAACTAAAATATTCATATATTAAATGGTCTTCCCTCCCTAGATAGCTCTGTCCATTTGATAGTCACATTTCTTAAGACTCATTCTTTAGCTATATACCCACAACCGTTTTCACTTACAATTAAGGATCCCGGTTTTAAAGACCACCACTACCATGACATCCCATTTAGCCTAATATTTGACATTGCAGGGAAGGTGGGAAGCACCATTCCAGACTTTTCATGATACAATTATTGCAACGTCAGGGTTGTTTCATACTATTACATCCTTTTCAGATTGTCAGGATGCAGCATAAAAACAGTCATTTGAAAGGTGTACCAATTTGCGTAAACCTGTCAAACGTCAAATCTCCACAAGTGCATTGGGTGTAGATCGGGGCAGCTTTTCTGCATTCCAATCAAAGGATAGGAGCAGGGCAGCCAATAGTGAGTGCTTTAAGACATCTTTTAATCTGAGGGTATTTACATCCATAAACCATATACCATCTAGTCATTTTACAACAGTTCTTGTAAATAGAACCCATTTTACTGGACCTGAAGTAATGGGGAAAAATGTATAAAATGCAAGATTAAGTCATACTTTATTTTGTTCTTAGTTGCAAATCCTTTCTATTAAATGATTGCCTGATGTCTGCTCTCAAAACCCTCACCAGACACTGCGTCTTTTCCCAGGTGATGCTCTGCCAGGGCCATCTTCAGTTCCTGTTTATTTTGGGCGTTTTTGCTTAAACAGCTGATTTTGTCACGGCTAATGTTTTGGCCATATATGCGATTGATTTAAGATAACTTATCGATATAATGATGGCCAGCTTTACTTGCATTAACACATCTTTGGTCCTCATGTTGTCACAAACCAGACACTCCTTAATGCAAATGAAAAGACCTGAATCAAAACTAGACATTGAATGTTCTAATGCATTAACTAATGATGCAAACAGACACACCTGCGTAATAAGAGACAGCTGGGAAGCAATTACCAAAATACTTTTTGGAACCCTTTAATGGGGGGGACTATGTACAAACGTGCTATTATTTCTAAAAGGGTTACTGGATGTGATGGATTACATGGATGTCATATTAAACATGACAGTTTGCACTTTAACCTTATCGTCATCGTAACATTTCAAATTCAAAGTGTTGGAATACAGAGCTAAAACAACAAAACTTTTGTCACTGTCCAAATAGTTCTGGACCTCGCTGTAGCTACCCGCAATGTTGGCAGTCCTGTTCAGTCGTTCTTAAACGTCCTGGCTACCACATGCAAAACTCAGTCCCGCGACCCCTCCCTAATTTTACCTGTCATTACAAACCCTCTGCCGTCGCAATAGAAAAAAATCTAACACCTCCGTGACACCCTGTTATGTTTATGACACGACGAACATAATGCTGTCAATAAATGAGTTGCAATGATACGTCGAATTTGATTAATATACTTTTTAAACTGATATCTTTATCAATTTCTGACTCACTGTCCTGCCTTTCAACGATCATCGATTGAAATTAATGGTATGGCACTGTCAATTGACAGGACTGTCGCGAGGTATGGCAACGGGCAAGATTGCTGAGTATGTAAGCTGCTAGCTATTTACCATTACACACTTATATTTAATGTATTTACTCACTTTCTTAGGATCGCACGCAACCCTCGAGAAATGTGTAATCTCTGGCCATAACAGGAGGTAAAGGTTTAATTAATCCGGAGGCGAATTGAACGAGCTATCCTTCCCGGCTAACGAGAGCTTTCTCTATCCCAGCGGTTCTCCTCTACTGCGCAGACTCTCTGGTGCAAGGTGTTCTGGGTATTCAAAGCATTTCTTCCGACCGTGTGCAGTGCAAAACGTGTGTTCTTGGATATGGATATTCCTGGACTGATTGCCTGACTTTGTTAGCTACTTAGGTACCCTGCTTTGTCATAATTATGTCGTTCAGATTTAACTTCGATGTGCAGTTAAGTACAAAGTGCCAACAAGACGAAGAAAATCAACCACAAGATGGAAAAGAGTACAGTGCAGCCGAACCAGTGAGTAACACCAAACTAGCTAGCTCGTACCTAAAGTTAGGTTAAAACTAGGGATGCACCGATACCACTTTTTTTTAGACCAAGTACAAGTACTTACTTTTGGGTACTTGCCGATATCGTGTACCGTTATCAAGTACTCAAAGCTGCACTAGGTAGGATTTTTTCAGTAAAAAAACAAAAGTTTTGTCCCATGTAAACATGTTGTGGTTCTACGTTAACTTACTTAAGCTCTAACCATTTCTCACTGTGCTCCACCTTATAATATTCTTTACCTTACATAAATATATGATTTAAAAAGTAATTTGTTTAATTTATATTTTACCCCTAATAGGCTTTTCTTGAAAATATAAACAATACACACAACCCTTCGCAGGCTTTTATTTTGAAGGCAAAATACGAGGTCTTATTGCTGCTGCGGAATCTCTATTGTTCCCTGCATGACGCTAATCCATTGTAGCTATAGAGTTGTGTATGGCAGGCCAAGTGAGTCACAGTCATTAGCGCAAGACGCCGTAATGAACAAGGCCACATTTTGGCAGACGACACGTCACGTTATGTTAATGGGAACACGCTTTGGCAGACCACACGTCAGGTAACGTAATCGAAGCACTCATTTTGGCAGACGAGACGTCAGATGACGTTATCGTTAGGACACGTTTCAATGGGCTATCTACATATTTGTAAAAATATACTCATTTTAATTAATCTTCTCACTATTTTTCCCACAAATTAACTTGTCCCTTTGAATCACAGACAACAGCAAATTAAATTTGATCTACTTACTGATCGTATATAGCAGATTGTTATTGTATTACACTGTAAAATATATCAATATGATTGTTCTACGAAACTCAAATAGAATGAAGTGATCCGGTTTCCCATTATTTTTTAATCCATAATCACTGGTTCTATTGGGTTCAAACGATTATACAATGTGGAAACACACTGAAAGACGAAGATATGTTTTACAATAAATCAATGCTTTCCTTGTTTCCTGTGTAACTATGCATTCCTACTCCTTATACTTTCTACCAGTGCCTTTTAATTATGGTAATTTCGGTTAAAAACCTAGATCTGTCACTGAGAGGTGAGGAAATGAGGGTTATGAGGACGACAGTGTGCTTATGGATACGTTTTTAGAGGTGTCCTTCGGCAAAGACTACCTTTGTTTACATTGCATAGTTTTAAACTTTACTATTGCAGGTGGAGAATAGTTATCCATGGAGGTATTGATGTCTACAGTAGGCTATAGGGGTGTAACGATTTCGATTCTAGGTCGAAAATCGAAAATGATTAGGTTTGATTTCTAAATGCGAAATTTAAAAGGAATTTGTGATTCTGTAATTAACTAATCGCACAACATTGATTGTGGCCAGCTGTTACCGCCACCATATCCACGCAACTGATCGTGTACGGTTCATGGAAAAGAGTTGGCTTTAAACGAATTGCACTCACAAAACTGTTAAAAACAACTATACCGCTCTATACTTGCAGGCCTATTATTTATTTTACTTAGGCAGGAACAATAACACTCAGCATTAGAGATTTGGAAGCCACAATATGACCTCAGATTTTCATATTTTGCCATCAAAATAAAAGTCTGCGGTGTGTGTATTTTGTAGGCTACATTTTCAAAGGAAAAATTGTGACGGAAAATATGAACAAAAAAAATTTACTATTTCAATAATACTTTGTATAAGTTAAAGAATATTATAAGGTGGAGCACACTGAGAAATGGTTAGAGCTTAAGTAAGTTAATGTATAGAACCACACTATATTTTCCATCCCCCACTGTAATGTACAAGGGATACCTTTTGCGGAAAAACTATTCAGTGCCGCAGTGAATGTATTGTACGAAATACTCGTACAATAAAGGAGAGTTTGTAAAAGTACAATTATAATGTGAACTCATGGGGCACTGTGTGCTACATCCAGCAGAACTATATTTTCTACCCCTCTTTAACCCCCAGTGCAACACCCTATACTGTACATGGAATTCATATTGCCTCATTAGTTAGTAGCTAGTGGCTCTTATTAGGAGTCTGGGAGGCGATTCATGAACTGTATTAGAGAATGGTTAATTGAGAGTGAGCGTCACAAAGAAATTGATATAAGTGGAAAAAAAATACTCACTCAACCTACTATCCCAGCTACATATAGAGTCAAACTACCAATAAACCCCTACTTGTGCCAAAGAAATAACAAATTGAAATAGCGATGTTTATGGCAATGGATCTGCAGCCTTGCCAAATGAATGCCACGTTGTAAATAGTTATATTAAAATAGGCAACAAGTGCTGGACAGAGTTGCCACCAATTAAAAAATGTTTACATTGTAACTGTTGTAAGTGTTCTATTTTTGAGAGTTGTTCAAGTTTGAGTGTTAATTTAAATGTCCTAATTTTTTTATTATTACATCATATTAAAATAAAAGTTGTTTTAATAAATAGCTATTGATTTTTCTTTACAAAAAGGTGCCAATAGTCTTAACACAGCAGTGTAATCAGCACAGAAATAAGATCATTGAAAATCGAGTCAAATCGTGATAAAAAAAAATCGAAAATCGAATAGAGGATTTGGAGAATCGTTACACCCCTAGTAGGCTAATAGTTGTACTTTGTGCCTCAGACAACAACCGCAGCAAAGCTGTTCTGGAGCACTTTTTGAATGCCATTGGCAGGTACGGCGTCCCTTCTAGAGTGTGGTGTGACTTTGGTGGGAAGAACAATGATGTCTGCATCTTTATGGAAGTATTTTGTGGATTTGGCAGGGGCAGTGCTCTAAGAGAGGCACAAGTACACACAGTCAGAGGATTAAAAGGTTGTGGGGAGACGTTTGGCATGGCCTCACTAATGTCTACCATGATATCTTTTCCTTCCTGGAATCAGAGGACATTATAGGCATTGACAATGAGATGAACCTTTGGGCTCTGCATTATGTCTACATTCCCAGAACAAACAGGGACTTCAGGATATTTTGCAATCAGTGGAACCATCATGGTCTACGAACAGAGGGCAGACATTCACCACTACAGCTGTTTGTTCGGGGAAGCCTATCTCTGTAGGGTAGGCCGCTGACAGCAATTAAGGATTTGTTTTCAGAGGCACAACATTTTGGCTCTGATGCAGGGGCAACGGAGGCACGGAGAGCTGGTTCTGATGCAGGGGCAACGGACAATACATCACACTACACACACTGTTTTTCAGTGAACTGTACATTTATTTTTATTTATGGAAATCATGTTGAGTTCTTAAAGCTGAATACAATTGTGGAAAGCAAGATGTTGATGACATGTTAATGTTGTGCTTGTGTTACACAAGTAATAAAACTTTGATTACCAAAGTAGAAATACATTCATCCTTGAGTTTGGCACACATCTGCTTGTATATGGGCAGACAAAGTGTTGATGGAGTTACATAACCAATTGAGACAGGTGCAGCAGTTCCAGTGGGAGACAGACATGCCCATGCCTTAAACATATTTAAGCCACATAAACCGAGATAGGAAACTGTCGATTTTTCTTCTTAACAACTTCCTCTTGTCATCGCTGTTAACAATGTAATTTAACAGCACAAAACATATGATTGTTATCTAAGTGTTAAGAACCGCTCCCTATGCTGTTTTCGGTTGTTACTCGTTTCAGCAGCATACATCTAGTATAATTTTGTTATTGGTAGTCTGAATTAATTGGCTTGCTCGTATTCAACCGTGTTTCCAGATGGTATAATCGTTTCAACAAAACAGAAGGATTATTGATTATGGATTAAAAAATAATGGGAAATCAGATCATTTCATTCTTTTTGAGTTTTGTAGAACAATCATATCGATATATTTTACAATGTAATACAATAACAATCTACTATATACAGTACGATCAGTAGGCTAAGTAGCTCAAAATTGAATTCACTGTTGTCTGTGATTCAAATGTACAAGTTAATTTGTGGGAAAATGATTCAGAAGATTAATTGAAATTTGTATATTTTAACAAATACAGCTCCGGAAAAAATTAAAAGACCATTGCACCTTTTTCTTTCCTTTACAAAAAAGTCGAAAAGGAAGGTTTTGAGTGAGGAACAGAAGGGTTAAAATTAAGAGACCACTGCAAATTGAACGCTTCTGTTCCACACTCAAAACTTTCCTTTTCAACTTTTTTGGAAAGGAAAGAAAAAGGTGCAGTGGTCTCTTAATTTTTTTCCGGAGCTGTATGTAGATATTTGAACGTGCACATTCAAACGTGTGTGCTTCGATAACGTCACCAGACGTCTCGTCTGCCAAAATGTGTGCTTCGATAACGTTACCTGACGTGTCGTCTGCCAAAGCGTGTTTCCATAACGTTACGTGATGTGTTGTCTGCCAAAGCGTGTTTCCATAACATAATGTGACGAGTCGTCTGCCAAAATGTGGCCTTGTTCATTGCGGCGTCTTGCGCTAAAGATTGTGACTCACTTGGCCTGCCATAGTTGTGACAGTTAGCTTCTTACCTTGGGTTGTCGCTCAGACGATGGCTACCTTTTATGTCAATGTGACAGCCACTTACTGACCGCAAACGTGTGCATGCACAGACACAGCCAGTTACTTTTCTCTGACCTAACTAGCTAGTTTGATACTCTGATCGTGCAGGACTGGACGTGTTGCTCTGTTCTCATGCTCGTGCAATAGTAAACTGTGCGTTATTCATTGAATCTTTTCATGCTCTGCTCTTTCATTTTTTTCTGCCCGTGGGCTGTCTCTGGGCATTTTATTTCGCTTCTCCAGTGTTGGAGTTAGCTGTTGTTGTGGTTCTGCACTGCTAGCATTAGCATACTCCTTGCACTCTGCGCTGTGTTGTGTCAAACAATATTTTCTCAAAATACTTGTGTTAAATTAGTGTTTTTCCTTTCCTCCTCGACAATTTAGCAGAGGAGCGCTTGCTCTCTACTTGTGTCATTGCTGACATCTCCGTCTTCCCGCTCAACCATCTAGTTTCACTTAATGTTTCCATGAAGTGTTAACGGTGCGTGGTATTGGCATATTTCTATGAGTACAAGTACATGAGCCCAGTATCGGCCCAAAATGGTATCGGTGCATCCCTAGTTAAAACGAGCAACTAGCTGCGTGGGCCTAAAGAACTCTGCTGTCCTGTATCCAAAAGCAGCTCACTGAAACTGAAGTAACCCTGTTTATGAAATAAAATTTAAAAGTAACTGTGGATTTGTCTATATTGTGTGAAAGGGATGGGGTGCAGCCAGCCACAAGGGGGAGTCAAAGCCATACTGAATCCTCCTCTTGACAGGGGTATTGTTGTGGTCTTTTAATTGTATGTATTCAACAGGTGCCGGGCATCACAATCACCACTCAAGAAGAAACTATCAAAGCAGCAATTGAACACTTTCCCCCAGCCACACCCCACTCCCTCCTCAATGATGCTGTCTCTGAGACCATTACCATAGGAACCCTTCCACCCCTCAACTTCTTGAATGAGTCTGTGTTCGAGCTGATGGCTTATGAGCGAGATGACGAAGAGATGATCCTGTCACAAACCACCGCCCAGTGCTCGGATCTGATCTCCGGGGTGTACGAGGGGGGGTTGAAGGTGTGGGAGTGTACCTATGACCTTCTGGAGCTGCTGGAGCGAGATGGAGAGACATTTGCAGAGAAGATTGTTTTGGATTTGGGTTGTGGTGCCGGACTGCTTGGCATACTGGCACTGAAGAGAGGAGCAAGTCAGGTCCATTTCCAGGACTATAATAGTACCGTCATAGAACACCTTACGCTGCCTAACATCCTGCTCAACTGTCTGGTAGAGGAGGAGGAGGAAGAGAAAGGGAGCAAGGGAGAGAAAACAGAAAAGCGTCAGAATAATGATGAGGTAATTATCGAAGAAGAGGAGGAGAAAAACATGAAACGTACAGAGATGGCAAAGTCAGAGCTGAAGAACAAACTGAAAAATGAAGAGGTAGAGGATGGCAGACCACATGCCAAGAGGCAAGCACTGGACTCCTCCCAGCACCCAAAGTTGTCAGGCTGTCGTTTCTTCTCAGGTGACTGGACATCATTTCTGTCGCTGATCCTCAAGGAAGACCCATCCCCTAAATATGACATAATCTTCACATCGGAGACCATCTACAACAAGGCATACTACTCTGCTCTTCACAACACCCTCCATAGATTGTTGGCCCCTGGGGGAGTCATCTACCTGGCCACAAAAATCCACTACTTTGGGGTGGGTGGTGGGCTGCACCTTTTTGAACAGTTTGTGGAGGAAAAGGGTGTGTTTGATATGGAGAAACTATGGGTCGTGGAACATGGACTACAGAGACATGTTGTGGCCATGCATTTTAAAACAAAAGATAGGTTTTGACTTATTACTTTGTATATTTTTAAAAGTGTGTGTGTGTGTGTATGTTTAGGTCTAGATCGATGTATAAAGTATGTATAACATTGGCATAGTGGTGAGGGTCGATTTATGTGGGCGAACTAGCCCCAATGCGAAACAGAAATGTCATTCTGTAGTTCTCAAATAAGTGTCTAACTTAATTACCGCCATATAGAACTATTCAAAATCTTTTCAAATGCCAATTTCTAGTTTTCAACTCTAACTATTGAAAATGAGTACAGCAAGTGAACAACATGAGTTAGGGAAATAAGGACTATGAGAATGTTCTTTTAATTCAAATGGCTTTCCTTAACATTGTAAATGAAACATTATATTAAGCAACATGTGATATTACAAGATAATAATTAATGAATAATGCAGGTATGCCAACATCAATTGAAGAGGTATGCAAAGAACATAGGAATGGCCTAAAAAGCCCCAAAACCAGAGTCTACAGTACAGAGAGAAAGATTGAGGGATAGCGAGGAAGAGGGGGAAAGAGGGAGAAATGGAGAAAGAAGAGTGTAATTAACACAACCAGCACTGGAAAAAAAGAACCTCAAACAATGGCATTCATATCATTTACATGCATTGACCTATTCAAAAAGTCTTATTCACCAATCCTTTGCACTGTGGTTTGATCCTGGTCTACTGTGCTTTCAGTAAAACTTCATCTTTCACCCCTTTCTTGTCCAATAAAAAAAAAATCTATGGTGATATGTATCTTTTAAAACTATGGATTTTAGCATCCCTAAAATAGCCCACCTTTACTCAGGATAATGGACAAACTTTTCAGCATATTCATAGTTTCGTAAGCAGGTATGACAGTCTGGTGTTTCTACTTTGGTCCACTTAATTAGAAAGAAGGAAGGCTGAGGAGTTTGAAAGATTCACCAGTTTTTACAAGATGAGGAGGGCACTAGCTGTACTAAGGAAGAAAAATACCCTGGGGACATGGTTTTAAAAAAACATTACTTTTACAACTATCAAATTGCGAGTGATCATAGAAAATTAATTTACAGAGCAGGAGTCATCATTCACCTTTCCACATTTCAGGCATGTCTGAATTATTTTGGCAATCCCATTTTGTTATAGTCTAAGACTCAGCAAAATGGCTCCTTCAGATGTGGGAATTCACAGAATGATGATTTCATTCTGTTAATTGTATTTCTATATATGTATGCGTGTCTGATAGATTATCAAGCGCACCTCATTAATTCCTTTGGATTTACCAAAGTATTTTAAGGTACTGTAATTGGGTCCGTGCAGCCTTCACGAGCAGGTGAAGATGTCAAACTCTGTTTCCATGTGAAGTAACTGCCCAGGGTTTCCAATTTCAATGGAATAAAGCCTTTAATTACTTCACACATGAGTAATTTGATTTTCCTTCCAAAGAAGTTTTTAAAATCAGCTTTTCTGTGCAGGAATGGTGTTGGCGTACCCCATCAACAGGATAGTGTGGGTGTGTACCAGTCATACCTCTATTTGTTTTGACTGCTGATTGGCCAATTGAAACACCTCATCTCATCCTCATTGTGGTTCAGTGTTTAAGACTTTTGTTCCCCAATTTAACCTTTCGACACTTGAACATTGGACAAGTTAAAAACATTGAGTGTGAGTTGATATAATTATGAACTTTTTTCTGTCAACTGGGCAGTTACCTTTGGTGTATATTTAAGTGCACCAAAGAAAAGCTGAGGTTTTTATTCATTTTGGATCACATGAACCATAGAGTATGAGTAGGCACTATGTACAACCCCAAACAAGGATGCCATTTCATGTCTCCTTTACCCTTTATTCACACACCAATTCTCACTTCCTATAGACACCATTAGAATAGGGCTTGTGCCAGTAACTGAAGGGCAGGAGAAAAGCAGAGAGAAGGTAGTCATTAAGTTCTTTAAAGGGGGATGGAATGGAGGCAGGAGGGAGAAAGGAAAGGAAATGGGCTCAGTGACCTTTGCAGGCGATTCCCCCAGTATTCGAACAGCCACCATGAAAGCCAGGCTTGTTTCTGAAGTCCACTGCAAAATGTCAGTTGCAACCTATCCCGCCTGCCCAAGCCTGCAGTCTGAAAATGGACTCTGGAGTCACTGTAGTGTAGCCCATCTATTTCTACAGAGGTGTTCTGTGTGTTTTCTGTGTCTCCTAGTGTCTGGGTCCTGCAAAGTAATTTACTTTTCTACATTTCTGGCCCATCTGTATTATCATGACAATTTCATTTTGTTGGAGCCTGAGGTTCCTATCAAAATGACTGTTTTAGATGTGGCAGTTCTGTAGAAGGGTGGCCACACTGACTGCGTAATGGAATAAATATAGCAAAATAGCATACATCATGAAGGTCAGTTGAGTGTCGTAGTTGACATTTCTGGAGTGTATGATTAACTGAAATAATTATGACACGCCAGTGAGTGGGAGCCAACCATGGTGGATTCTAAGGAAAATAAGTCATGTTGAGTGGTTAAGCTAGGGTGGAATCCCCTTTTAGCTTTTTCAGGGAAGGGCAAACAGGCATAGAGAAGAAAGGGAAATACACAGTAATAAACAGTGGGAGAGAGGGGGATTTCCTAGGAAATATAAGCCACGGGGCAGAACCGCCTAAGCTGGTTACACCTGAGTGGCTGGCAATAAAATGTGATGTCAGATAATGGATCTACGGGTTCATCTCATTTGTATGTCGAGTTTGATTCACTCTTAGTTGGTGTACACATTCATCTTTAAACTGTTACAGTCATATCTATACCACTGCTTCATTTCACTTGTTGACCCTTGCATATACAATACTTCTCATGTGCCCTGTTTCATCCATAAAATTTTAGTTATTTAGCAAATATCTTTTCCAGAGTTACTTACAGTTAGTGCATACATCTTAAGATAGCGAGGTGGGATGTCCATGCAACTCAATAGCAGTAAGTACATGTTAAGCAGTGAAGCAGCTGTCATCAAAGTATATGTTAAAAGGAACTGACAAAAGTTATTCAAATTTAAGGTGTCTGCATGCATATATCTGGAGTAGCCCATTCTATGGAGAATGTTTATGTGCTTTGGCTCCAGACTTGTCTAGATAACCCATACTACTACAATGAAAGGCAAATTGCATACTGGTATACTTTACTGAAGGTTAGCTTTGTGGTTTTGTGTGGAAACATTATTTGGCATTGTGTAAGCATGACTTACAAAAAGGACTGCATATTAAATTCTCACAAACTTGTCACTCAAACACACACAGATACTAACTAAGGCGTGTTTCCCTGTCCCTCAACTCTGCGGCTAAGGGAAATTCCTGCTTCTTTCACCAGACCAGGAATGTATATCAATACCCTTAACAGAAGCGCCTCCTCACCTGCTCGTCTGAACTGCATTTGACACGAGAGCTTATTTTTGGCAACGGACCAGTGTTTTCAGCTAAGTACAGTCAATAAATATCAAAATGAAGTTGAAAGAAAACAAGCAGAGGATCACACTGTAGACTATTAAGCCACACCCCAAATGTTCTGCAGGCTTTCTTATGGGAAGTGAGGGAGGGGAGGACTGTTCAGACTCAGCTCTGTTGAATCACTCTGAGTGGGCGTGAGCCTAACTCCCACTATTTCCTTGTTACTGGGAAGTGACTGCTTGACTTATCGTACAGAGATACAAGAGAATAACAGGAGGGGGTGAGATAGAGGTGGGGGCTAATGTGGAGAGGGTGGTATTTAAGTCAGTTAGGCAATGATCAGTTACTGGGACCACCGAGACACTGGGGATCTGGCTGGATCATACAGGTGGACATCAGTGGAGGCTGGTGGAGGACTGAAAAAGAATTTCAGACTGAAACAGAACGTTCTCAGCAATGTTTTATATGGCCAGTGTCAGATGCCGAAAAGGGAGCTATATTTGTTGGTTAAAGACAAGGTCAATTTTGTTTTTTGAATTAGCCAGCACATTGTTTTTTGGAAAATAATGCAGAATTTTGGAGAGGTAGGCCCTGCCTAAGCAATGGGACATTGTCCAGAATATTTCTGTGTAAGTATTTAAGTAACAAATGTGAGTATGTGTGAGTATAATCATATATGTATTGGAATAAGAGATTTGTTGTTACTATTCAAAATGTTGAAAATATATTGAACACAAAGTTGTCCATTACCCAATATTAAACTCTTGGACACTTGTTGGTGGCCTCTCAATGCTCTGTGAAACATGGATAGATGTAGAGAACATGGAAGCATCCCAAAGGCTGCTATGATGTGTGGAGTTATACTTGGATTATCAGGTTCCTTTAGATCTCTGAGAAGCTATTGATTTGTGACTATCTGGGTTAAAGAGCTAGGTAAATGTGATTAATGTTTCCAGTCCTGTCCCTGCTTTAACCTACACCACAAGGGTGATTGATGTCTTTATATTGAAAAAAAAAGAATACTCCCTAGTAAGCGACTGTGTTAGCCCACTAAAGTAAAGCCTAGGCATTAGCCCTAGAAACTAACATAAGTCTCCATGTCATAGGCAAAGTTGATCATGGGAGCATAGTTTACTACATTGAGATCCTCGGACCAGTTCCTCTGAATACTGGCATTTATGTCTGTTAAAAAAAATCAACATGTTAGAATTGTTCCTCACCTTGAAAGAAGTATATGTGCCAAGAGAAACTGTAATCCATGGTTCAGTTCTCTGAGAAATTATAGTCCAACTTCAGCTAATATGAGCCACTCCTAACTAAAAATCAATAGAAGTTATCAGGGTGTGGAAGACCAAATGTCATATCTTCATTTGAGTCATTTTAGGATAAGTCCTGAATAATAGTCCTTACATGCAGGATAATAGTCCTAAATGTAAATGTATGCAAATTATTTGACATTTTTGTAAGGGTTTCTGCATTTTCTTTAAGGAAACTTTAGTCAAAAATTCTATGAAAGTGTACATTTCAAACTTTAGAAGCCCTTATGAACATAAAATATTCTATGATTTTGGAACAACAGCATGATCAAAATGAAGATACAGCGTCTGTACCAGGAAATTAAGATACAGCGTTTGTATCAATCAGTTGTTAAGTTCAGCTGGCTGCCAGGAAAAATTGAGTTTCCTGAGCATTTTCTAAGGTGTGTTCTTCCCGTTCTCTGTCTTTTTTTTATGTATGCGTGTGTGTGTGCATGTATATACACATGCATGTATATATGCTTGTATCTTCTCAGGAATCCACCATAAACCACCATGAGATAATACTTAAGCTTCCTCAAACTGTACTAACACTGTTAGTATGGACTGGAAAGTGGATAAAATGGCTTACTTCAGAGAATGTTCAGATATAAATGTGGTATATATATGAATCTCATACATACTCCACTAATTTCTATTCAACTATGTATGACTAATGTAGGACCAATACTGTGGTTAATCGTGTGTGTGTGTGTGTGTGTGTGTGTGTGTGTGTGTGTGTGTGTGTGTGTGTGTGTGTGTG